>SNQJ01S0220152.1:0-15153 GCA_010110895.2 Picea sitchensis | reverse complement strand
TCAAGTTTTATATTGGAAAGACCCCCTGGGGGTGCTTTTGAAATGTATGAATCCATAAGAGGCTGACAGGGTCATTGTTGAATTTCACAGTAGCCTATGTGGAGGGCATCATTTCTGGAAGACCACATCCTACAAAATCCTCAAGGTTGGGTACTATTGGCCCACCTTATTCACTGATGTCTGCAAAAAGGTCAAAACCTGCATCAAATTCCAAAGATTTTCAGGAAAGCAACAACTTAAATCTCTACCTTTAAAGCCTGTAGTTGTTTCAGGACCCTTCCAGCAATGGGGCCTAGATTTTATTGGAGAAATCCACCCTACTTCCAGTGGGCAGCACAGATGGATCCTAACTGCCACAGATTTCTTTACTAAGTGGATAAAAGTTATTCCCACTAGGAGTGCTTCCCACAAGGTAATCATTGGATTCCTGGAAGACCTCATCACAAGATTCGACTGCCCAAACAAAATTGTCATTGATAACACAACCTCTTTCAATGTTGCGTCGTTAGCCAAGTTTCATGAACAATTTGGGATCAAATTGATTCACTCCACCCCATACTATCCCCAGGGCAATGGTTTAGCAGAGTCCTCCAACAAAAGCCTGATAAGGATCATCAAAAGACTATTGGAGGACAACAAAAAGGCCTAGGATTCAAAGTTGAAATTCTCTCTATGGGCCAATCGAGTGACCACAAAGAGATCTATAGGCATCTCCCCTTTCCAATTGGTTTATGGAGCAGAATCTCTTTTCCCTTCTTAGCTAGCCATTCCTATAGAAAAGTTCTTCCAAGATTATCAAGAAGAGCCTGATGATATGATCAGAAGAATTCATCAACTAGTAGAGGTCCAGCAGGCCAGAGAGAAGGTAATGAACAGAATTTAGGACCATCAGTAGAAGATCAAGCAGGATTTTGACAAAAAGGCCAAGAAGGAAGAGTTTCAAATAGGAGACCTGGTGCTGAAATGGGATGCTCTTAAACAAGACAAGGGCAAACATGGAAAATTTGAATCCCTATGGGTCGAGCCCTTCAAAATCTTTGAAGTATTTTCAAATAATACCTACAGGTTGCAAGATTTGAAGGATCAAGAAGTTTTCAATGGCCTTGTGAATGGGCATTTTCTGAAAAGATGTTTTTCTTGAGCTGCACATGGCTCATCTACGATTGTATATATTGCTTTTCTTTTATCTTTAAGTTTAAAATAATGAATCCATAGCCCAACAACAAGGCACTGAAGCTACAAAAGAGTTATTGACATCCTGCAGGGGGCGTGTCGTCCCCCATGGAGCCTAATGTTAGCACATAATCATGTCGGAGGTGCTCTCCTGAAAGAAGCGTCCCCTTGGGCCAAGAAAGAGCTTAAGAAAACCCCTTTTCTCCAAAGTTTAGAGGCTGGGCGCATCATTTTAATGAGCAGGAAGTTTCAGACGGTCGAGATTTGCCCGCCCAGATTTGGGGCTGAGGTTTCATTTCGAAGCCCCCTGGTCATTCTGTCTATAATAGGGGGGGTCTGGAATCGGGCACGCATCTCTCGAATGTTCAAGATTGAGGTGCCTAGATCAACGACGCTCAAGTGATTCTGGACCCCCTCTACCATTCTAGCTTTGATAGAGGGGGGGGGGTCCAGAATGGTGTGGTATTGGCGTGGGGCCCCCTTCCTATCATGTTGCCTTCTCTACCACTTCCCCCCCTGCCATATGTTCTCCACTTGATCGCATGACAGGGCCCGTTCCCTTTGGCCCCTCCTCATCCTCCGACATCTGTCTCGCTCCCTTCCACATCAGCCTCCCATAAATTACGTGTCCCCCATTACCATTATATCCCGTCACCTTCGCCCCTTTTTCTTGCCATGTGTCTCACCCATGTTGTTTCCATGATCACTCCCTTTCCCCGTTCCACGTCAAGCATGCCATATCCTCCATGACCTATCCATTAGACCATTCATATGATCCAGGTGGCACCATGAGAAGACCTCCATGTCCCAGAGGGAAGAGTTGACCCGAATTGTTCCTGATCCCAAGAAAGTAGTTATTGAAGTTGTTGGAGGTGGTTAGACATCGTCTCCACCATAAGTGGAAACAGTGACAAAGGATTAAAAGCATGTCAATTCATCCGCAGGGTTGTCAGGAGTCTGATTGTGTTTGTCATAAGTGCACGATCATCTAGAGTATGCATGCGCATCTTGCCGAGACATGTAGACGCAATGTTTTAATTGTAGTGTCTCGTTTTCGCTGTTGATATTTTGTTTTGAGTATATGTAGGAGTTTTAGCCATTTTTGTAATCTATCAATAGTTGAGCAAGGCTCCCGATTGTAAAAGTTTTAACAGCTTAGCGAATTAAGCACGGTTATGTATGAGATTCAGAGACTTCTTGCCTTATGAATGTTAGCTTCTTTCCATTTCTCTGTTTACACTATGTTAGAGCAGTGGAGTGGAGGATCCAGTCCAGTTGTGTTGTTATAGGATGATTTAGGTTGGATCACTATAATAGTTATAATGTTTCTAATGTCGGTTCTTTATTTTCTTAACCTTGAATGATTTGGAATTGGAGGATCCAATCAAGTCACCTTTTAGTTCCCGAAATTCAGAACCAAGAGGATCTTGTATTCTAAGTTTTCCTTCTTCAAGTTGTTGAAAGGCGATCTGGCGATCTTTCCTCCACACCTCTCACCAAGTCTTCCACCTACTCATTTTACAATCCACTCTTGGCCGGAGTTGGGTAAGACCACCTTTGTTCTTTACATACCGGGCTTGGTCCACGAGTTAGAAGTGATACCTTCCTAGGTCTCTACCCATTTGATCACCCATTAAATTTATTTTTGACATAAACTAATGGGCGTTGGAAGTCACTTCTCACACCTTAATCAGGGGGTGACTTCTAGCGCTAACACCTTGGCATACCTTGAACCATCACGACCCTTACGAGGGAAGCTAGGGAAATGCCGACATCACCCCGCCCATCATATATATATATATATATATATATATATATATATATATATATATATATATATATATATATATATAACTATAGTTTAATTTTTGAAATTTGTTTATAAAATTTTGTATTTTATTTATTTATTTTGTATTAAATTTTGTATTTAGGTTTTTTGAATTTGGTTTTTTAATATAATTTTTATTTATTTTGTGTTGTTTTGTTTTTAACATTTTGTAGTTTTATCCATACGTTGTTTTACCTTTTTTCATTTTTTCTCTCATTTTCTCTCACTTTTTATATATATTTTTATTTTTTTTTAAGTTTTTTAATCTTTTCTTTTAATGTAAATTTGTTTTTGTTTCTAATTTTTTTATTTTTTTATTTTAATTTTTAATTCTTTTATATATAAAAAAAAAAAAAAAAAAAAAAAAAAAAAAAAAAAATATATTTTTCTATATATTTAAAACAATGTTATTTAACTACAATAGATTCTCTCTCTCTCTCTCACCTCTCTCTCTCTCTCCTATATATATATATATATATGTATAATATATATATATATATAATATATATATATATATATAATATATATATATATATATATATATAATATATATATATATATATAATATATATAATATATATATATAATATATATATTTTTTGGTGGAACACCTGTTATATTAAATTATCGAAGAAACTTTTACAAAATATACGATTGATACAGGTCCGAGTCACCAAAAGCGGCTGTCGATTTACCGAGAAACCGACATAATTTGGAGCATGCTTGTTAACATGATAAAAGCGGGAAACAAAATAGCATCGTCACACTTGGGAGGAAACCAAGGCCGGATGGCTATATTAAATGGACATAAAGCGATAACATGATAAAACTAAGAACCAATAAAAGTATAAAGACCTAGATACCCGGTGACATGGATCAACAAGATGGAAAATGCCTTAGCCTTGAAGAGGAACCCGGCAAATTTGGAACATTGGGTACACATCCAAAGGGCAGTCCGAGACATTGTACATGAGAAGGCTCTATGCTCTAAGATTACGCCGTAGTGGCCTCAGTTGAACACAGGCGGATGCTGCGCGGAGGAAGAGATCCATGCAAAACATCACCCGCGTCGTTGGGGGATACATCCCTCAATTCCACGTTCGCTCCATCTCCGGCTTCGAGCTCCATCAACTCTGCACCATCCACTTCTTCCTTCCTCGCCGAGCGATTGTTGTCCACGTTCATTTATGCTCTAGTTGCATCCCCCGTTTCTTCCTTGAGCATTACCTGCATATCATGGCTAGTGGGGTACGTAGTCACCCGGCTAGAGAATTTCCTCAACAATGCACCCGGGGGATGTCATGCACGCTAGAGTGATTTTGGGGGAACGCTTTTCATCCCGGTGTGTCGCCTTCATGGCTTGGGGCTCTGGGGTGGTCGTCAGGTCCTCCATGAATGGATTTTATTCCATGTAACAGGTGGGAAATGCGTCCTCGGCACCATCCTCCTACCTATCTCCAGGCTTAATTGTCGTGGCTTCACTACTACATCCGGCTTTTGTCTCCATAATGATGGTTATTAGATTATACTTGATTTCTCAGCCTGAGCCTTCTTCCGGAGAATGGAGGTCTCCATCGCGCCAGTACGCTCCAACTTTGCTCTCGCTGCCCGTTCTTATTGGGTGTACGGGGCGAACCACGACAAGACACCTTGCTTGTCGGCCATAATTTAGAATAGATGACTATCTGAGGAGGGGTTCGCGTTAGAAGATGTGAGTAAGTCGGGACGAGAAGGATGATGGGTTGCACCAGAGCTCTCAGAAGAAGAGGAGAGCTGGAGAAAGAGCAGACCCACTCTGTCGAGGCACATGAAAAAGCAAATTGACAGGAATTTCCTCACCGAAATGCAGCGAGATGGGAGTAAGCCAGGATGAGAGGGAAACAGAGATGCACCAGAGCTCCCAAACGGTGGGGAGACTTGAAGCGAGAGAAAACCAACTCTTTCCAGGCGCTCGAAAATACAAATGGACAAAGACCGGATTCCCCTGGCTATCGATAGACCCTGTCATGTTGAGTGTGTTGTAAGTGAGAGTGATCGCGCGAGGGAGGTGCCCCTCCATCGTATAGATGTTGTTATGGCCATCCACCATTGTAAATCTGGGCTTATTGGGTGGCGGCCATCAGCGTTTATGCCATGGCTTAATGCTAAGCCCAGTGTCAATGGACTGTATGCCCCATCCGGGGTGATTTTCTATATATTAAAGTAAATGTGTTAAATGTGTTAGAGCATTGTTTTCCACTATATTTAAAAGTATGGAACCATAAATTAAAAGGAGACACAATTATGAAAAAATAAATTTCAAAGTAAATGGTGTACAACATTTTTAAAATTGAAGAATCCTTGAAAAAATGATTAAAAACATGGATTGAACAAACAAAAAGAAAAAATAGAAAATAGATGAAAAATAATTATTTAAAATGGTTGGGATACACTATGGATAATAAGATTTAAAATATCAAAAACAACCTAAAAAAGGAGGGAGAGTGCTACGGTAGCACAACTTTTTCAAAATGAGGTAAAAATTGTGACCCCTCCCAAAGAATGAGAACTTTGCAGAGTTCTCATTAAGTTGAATATATTTGATGCCACAACATGAGTCCTTTCTCTAAGAAAGCGTAGGAATTGTTTCTTTTTCGGCTCAATGTCGGGGAACAATGGACTATTGCACCCATCACTAATAATGATTAGTTGTAGCTTATGCATAGTTCCAATATGAACTCTCGCTTTTGAAGTAGCACCATTGTTCATTGAACCATCCTGCATGTTTCTTCAAATATTATTTTACCCCTACATCGTCCATTTTTCTCACATAAATCAAATTCATGGCCAATTCTAGGATGTACATATTCTCGATGGGGAATTTTTCTAATCCTTCATCCATGAGCTTCAACTTGACATTTCCTAAGTTCTATGTTTTTGGTTGTCGAGGTAATCACCTAGGAAAACATCACCTCCATCATACCTTTTCATATTCGCAGAACCATTCCTTGTGAGTCGGATGAAAGGATGTGTTTGAATCAACCAACCATGCCTCATGATCTTCATGTGTGCTTGAAGAAGCCAAGTACACATTCCCTCATTCTTTTGTGGAGGCTTTGCTTCTATAGAATGAGCATCTTCAAATCCCTTCCATCTCTCAACACTTTTTGGATCTACATTGCTTCTTACGTGCCCTTGTTTTCCACATCTCAAACATACAAAACTCCGGGGAGATTTAGATATACCCTTAAATTTAGATCTCCCAATTGAGGACAAATATATTTGTTTCCTAGGAGTGTCCTATTGCAACAATGTTGTTATTACTCTGTCCTTCCATGTTCTTCTGCATCATCTCCTTTGACAATAAGGATGAGTCCACATCATTGAAACTTAAAGTAGTTGTATTACTACCTATGGCCACAACCATACTATCCGTAGAATTACGTGAATAAAAATAAAATAATATTTTTCTTCATCAGTATAATATCAACAGATAATAATTGACTTATCATTGTATTGAAGCCATTTAGATGTAAATCGCTAAGTCTCCATCTTTCATCCTTAGGTTATACAACTTTTTTTTCATAGGAATAGTTTGTTTACTATGGACTTAGATTGATACAAAGTCCCCAACTTATTCCATAAAAGACTTGGTCATAGCTTCCCCTAACACAATCAATAACATTGAATCTAGGACACACAATTGTATTGGTAGCTCTCTTCTAATCAACTTTTCCTGAGTCTTCTCTTGTGGTTCTTGTGTAGGGGTAGTACCTAGATCCAAAATGATCAACTAATATTTTTCCACCAACAGATATTCCATCTTGATCTTCCACAACTCAAAACTTTTCTAATTAAATTTATCGATCTCTATTTTGAACTACTTTCGACATTTTAGGTTTCACATGAAGAATCAATATTGTTGATCTCCCACTATAGCAAGGCTTATCACGGACCCAATCCAAACCCATGACCACAAAGGTGTCCCCACAGATCAATAATTTCGATACTAAATGTATATGTTAACCTTGTACAAACAAATTCTTAATAAAAAAGAAAAGACACAATAAGCACACACATTACAAAATGGACACAGAACCCAAATCGGAAAACCAACAATCTATTTGTTCCACCTCTAATATTATATTCATTCTATTTTTAAACAAATACAATATATGGGATCTCATGGCATCCAAAGGCCTAATTTGTGATGCAAATTGGTCAACAACCCTAATTATTTAATTGGAATTAGAAAACCATTGATGAAAACGGTGTGTCGAAAAACCGTAAAAAGCGGATGCAAAAATGCTACAAAACAATTTTGGGGGCATTTTCTCCAGACATGGGGGATCTTCCCCCTTATGAAACCGTTGGGTAGGAGGGGATAAATCCCCCCATATAACCCCAACCACCCCCCCGCTCGTGCGCTAGGCACAACGAAAATACTATATCTAGTCATGCAAATAATATAACACATACCCAGCATGTTTCACTAAGTGTATTCTTGCATCCACATTGCTCTGTTCCTATGAGATGAGCGTAAAAATATCTTTGGTGAGTAGTCATATATCTGTAATATCCCAATAAAAATACAAATATGTGACTGTGACATAAGAATTTAGAAGTGGAAATTGCATCAGGTTTAATTTTGATTGGTTGTCAACAAATTCATTCCCTTATCAAATGAAATCGATTTTCCCTTTGGAGAATCTGGACCTTGTCATAGTAATGTGAGAATAGAGAATCAGATTGTATGTTTACCTTCTGGCTATAAATATTGTAAAATGTTGTATAAATGCATGGTTGAATAGAAGTAGAGGATAAAATAATTAAGGAGACATAATTATCTGAAGCAATTTTTGTTTCTACGTCATATGTATGAAAGGTGCATTTTCCTATACTTGCATTTTTTGGTAGCTCATAGGAGGTATTTCCTGTAAGATAAATGGAAGGTTTTATTTGTCAAGAGATGGAATTTAGAATCCGTGGAAGAGGATGAGGTCGAGGAAGACCAGTCACGAATGTAGATTTACTTGAGTAGGTAAGAAGTCTTCAAGTGCCTCTAGAATCCATGGATACTTCTCAACAACATGATGTTGACATAGGATATGTCAATGATAAAGAAAAGAGACGAGAGGAATAAGAATTGACATGTTTGAAGAGGGTGTAGAGATAAAATTTGCTCAGAGATAAGTTTTAAGGGGATATTTCCTAGACCCATAATATAGGTTCATACATATGAAGGAAATTTGAATGCTGAGGAGTTGGTTGATTGGGTGGCCATGAAAAGTACTTTGACTATGAGAAGTTGATGAAGAGAAGAGATTCAAATTTGCAGTGACCAGAATGAGAGGTAATGTAGCTCTTTGGTGGGATGGTGTGCATGTTGAGAGGAAGAACAAAGGAAATTTGAAGATTACAAACTGGAATAGGATGGTCACCAAGATAAAAGATATTTTTTTACATAAGACTATCATATTTATTTATTAAAGAAAATGAATAACTTAAAATAGATATTGATGTTTGTTAGAGAGTTTACCAAAAAATTTTATAAAGTAAATATTAGAGTTGTATATGTTGAAGATACCCTTGAAAATGTTTCCAATTATATCAATGGATTAAGGCTTGATATTCAAGATGATATAATTTTTTTATCTCCAAACACAATGGAATATGCATACCAATTTGCTTTGAAGGTTAAATAAAAATTGACTAGAAGACAAAGACACTAAGGAAGAAGTTGACGTATAGTCAAAGTTCGAGGGTAGTAGGTTGGAGAGGATAAGTTTTCATCTTGGAAAGAGGATACTGGCAGCTCAAACCAACAAAACCAATATTTCAAAGGAAGTGATTCTATAAGAGGAATACCTCAACTAATAGGTATAGGTAGAGGTAGAGAAGCTTCAAATGTTTTAAGTGGGGTAAAATTTGACATAGATCATTAGAGTGTCTGGAGAATGAGGCCCCAGGGAAAAGGGGTGCACATATAGCTCAAGATGAGGAAGGAGATAAGGAGACACCCAAATCTGAGAATGCACTAGAAACCAATGAGGATTTATTGATGAGGAGAGTCTTGTTGAATGCATTTCAAAGAGATCAAAAGAACCATCCTTGAGGAGAAAACTTTTATTCAAGATTGTCTACAAGGTAAAAGGAAAGTACGTTAAGGTTTTAATTCATAGTGAAATTGCGGCCCGATAATTTAGTATCCATGGAGGTGGTTGAAAAGTTGGGTTTGAAAAATACTATACAACCTACTCCATATAAGGTGTCTTGGTTGCATAAAGTACATAAGATTTTGGTCAATGAATAGTGTGAAGGATAATTGCATATTGGAATATACAAAGACAAGATACTGTGTGACATCATGCCCATGGATTTATGTCACATTTTGTTCAAGCGATTCTTGGTAGTATGACATAAAGGAAATGCATGATGAAAGGAGAAATATTTACACCTTTGTGAAAGACGAGAACAATAATACACTCATACCAATGAAGGAATAAGGAGTCACAGGACATGACAATTCTAAAGTGTTGATGGTTAGTGGAAAACGATTTTTTCAACGAATTAAAGAAGAAGAGGTAAAATTTTCTTTGATTGGAAAGAAAAAATTAGTTCGTACAAGCACACATTTAATGTATCTACCAGTAGAAATTTAGAAGATGTTAGATGAATTTGTTGACATAGTTGTAGATGAATATGACTTACCTGGGAATCATATTGATTTGATTCCCAGAAAAAGCTTGTCAGACAAGGAAACATATAGGATGACACCTAAAGAGAATGATGAGATTAGAAATCAGGCATAGCAGTTGTTGGACAAAGGGTTTACTAAAGAAATTTTAATCCCATGTGTTGTGCCCATAGTATTATTTTTGAACAAGGATGGAGGATAGAGAATATTACATTGATTCTCTCAATCCATCAAAGAAAGAAAGATTACTATCAGGTATATATTTCCATTACCTTGTATGGATGATTTAATGGATTATTTAAGTGGTGCAAAATATTTTTCAAAGATAGACTATGAAGAGTGGTTATCATTAGATTAGGATACGAGAGGGAGATGAGTGGTAAACTTCTTTTAAGACTAAAGATGAACTATATGAGTGGTTTGTCATACATTTTGGTTTGAAAAATTCACCTAGTACATTTAGGGTAAAATCCTTGAAATTTGGGTAACACTTTAGGTGACAATGGTCTCCAAAATTTCTGTGGCAATTTTTGTTGAACAAATATTTACTTTAGGCAGTAGGCGAAAATTTTTCAGAATCAAATTGCTTGATGCCGAGTCAAAATTAGGTGTACAATGTTTTTTGAATGAATTATTTTCACGCGGTAAGAATATTTACATTTGAAATACTTTGACCCGAAAGCGTTCCCACAGCAGTTCGTTAAAAGAAACTAGGTTCGACGAAAAATATTTGACAGCGTGAAAAATAGGTTGCAGGAAGCTGCAAATTCTCTCCATCTTACTTCATCTTTGGAGGTAGCGGACTCCTACAAATACTCGAGAATTTAGTTTGAGAATTGAAACCAACATTTTTAAAATTGAATCTACTTTCATTGGGTATAATTTGTTTTCATTTTCATTGTTTTTATCTAATTTTATTTAATTTTATAAAAAAATCAACATATTTTTTAGGTGTTGTTATCTCTATATTTGAAATTTTATTTATTTACTTAAAAAAAAAAAAAAAAAATGGAAAATTATGGAAAATTATATTCATGTATTATTAAAATGTTCTCGTCAAAGGGGTATTTTTAGATTTTACTTTTAGTAAAATTAAGATAGATACATGTTGTAGAAAAACATTTTAACCCCAAAATATGCAAGCGTTTTCAGCTTGGTCAACTTCAAAAATTCTAGAAATTATAATATTCATCCGTTAAATTCAAATGATGAGTCATAATAAAATAGAGTCTCGTAGATTGTTGCAGTATATTTTGTTTCTTCAAAGAAACATAGAAGTTTAATAAAAAACATTGTAGAAATAAGTAACTCATTATCATTTGTTGTTTAGTGTTTAAAAAACATGTTGTTAAACAATTGTCATTTGACATATCAAATCATTGATAAAAAAAATTGAGAAAAATAGTCATTAGAAAGCTAACACAATTTCTTCACAAGTTTTTGTTTTTTTCTTGTAAGGTGAAATTCTAAATAAAAAATACTTTTATATGTTGGAAGTTGAATAACTTGTGAAAATACAGTTTTGTCATAAAAACAAGCAAAGTGTAACCCACCTTCATGATTTCACCCTTTATGATATTAATGAATGAAGTTCTTAAAAGAATTCATTGGAAAATTCATTGTTTATTTGGATAAAATTTTGATCTACAATTAGTCAAGAGAAGAGCATCTCACACATTTGAAATTAATCTTGAATAAATTGCAGCAAGAAAAAAATCTTGAATAAATTGCAGCAAGAAAAAATTCTTATAAATATGAAGAGTTCATCCATGAAGGAAGAGATGATTTACTTAGTATTTTTCATATCTTGAGATGGGTTGAAGATGGAACTTGAAAACGTTAAGGCTATCACTAAATGGCCTTCTCCAAGAAATATTTATGAGGTAAGAACCTTTCATGAATTAGCAAGTTTTTACTGAAAATTAATTAGAAACTTTAGTGGTATATGTGTTCCAATTGTTGAAACCATTAAAAAGGAACATCAACCATTCAAGTGGATAGAAGCGGCTGAAAAATGATTCAGATTATTAAAGGGAAATATCAATGAGAAAGCGATTTTATCTCTTCCATATTTTCATAAACTATTTCAAGTTAAGTGTGATGCAAGTGGGATGGCCATTGGTGTCATTATTAGTCAATATGAGAAGCTTATTTCCTATTTTAGTGAGAATTTGAATGAAGCCAAACATAAGTATTCTTCCTATAATAAGGATTTTTATGCAGTGATACAAGATTTGAAGAAATGGAGACATTATCTCATGCCCAAGGAGTTTATTTTATATACTGAGAATCATGCTTTGCAATTTATCACTAAATAGGAAAAGTTGAATCAAAGACACGCCAAATGGGTAGAATTTATGCAAAATTTTAGTTTTTTTCTTAAAAATATTAGTGGACACACTAACAGAATTGTAGATGCTTTGAGTAGAAGATGTTTGGTATTACAGGAATTCTAGGTAACTGTTATGGGATTTGAATATCTCAAGGAAATGTACAAAGAAGATCCATATTTCAAGGAGGTTTATGAAGCATGTGAGAATCCAATACAAAAATATATAAGTCCTTGGATGGAGTATATGCTACAAGAGGGGTTATTGTTCAAAGGAATTCAACTCTATATCCCAAAGTGTTCAATGAGGGACAATATGTTAGAAGAGAAACATAGTGGAATATTGGCTTGTCATTTTGGACATGATAAGACCTATGCTCAACTGATTTCCTTTTATTTTTGGCTAGGTATGAGGTATGATGTTAAGAAGTTTCTGGAGAAATGTAGAATTTCCAGTATGAAAAAGGAAGACATCATAACACAAGTTTGTATCAACCAATTCCAATACCAAGTAGACCATGGGATGTCTTATGGATTTTGTCTTGGGATTTCCTAGAACTCAAAAAGGCAATGATTCCATTTATTTATTTATTTTTGATCGATTTTCTAAAACGACACATTTTGTACCTTGTTATTAAACAAGTGATGCAAATAATATTAGAATTTGTTTTTAAAATAAGTTATAAGGATACAAGGTCTCCCCAAGAGTATAGTTTCAAACATAGATACCAGGTTTGTTGGACACTTTCGGAGGAAATTATGGAAAAATTTGAGAATTAATATTTGTTTCATCTCAACCTATAATCTACAAACATATGGATAGACTGAAGTTGTTAACATGATCTTGGGAAACATCTTGAGAAGTTTGGTAAGTGAGCACCCAAACACTGGGATCAAGCTCTTCCAAAAGTTGAATTTGCATACAATGACTCATCTAACATAAGCACAAGGTTGAGTATATTTCAAATTGTGTATGGTATGCACCTAAGAGGCATTTATGATCTTAGAAATATATCAGAATTAGAGTTAAGGAGTGTTGATCCTGAATACTTTGCTACAACCATGCAGTCATTGCATGAGCAGGTTAAAGAGTAGTTATAGGAAAGAAGAAATAGGTACAAGAAGAAGGAATATTTGACGAGAAGACAACTAAAATTTGAAGTTGGAGATATATTCTTAGAACATGTGGGAAAATAAATATTTATGAGAGGAGAATATAAGAAGTTAAACTTAAAAAATATTGGACCCTGCAGAATTTCAAGGAACTTTTCAGCTAATTCTTATGATATTGAGCTTCCAACTGATATTGGAATCTCACCCATCTTCAATGTTGCCTATTTGTATCATTACAAAGAAGATGAAGAAGAAAAGTTATCAAATGAACTTGATGGTGGTAAGGTTGAACTAGTTTAGTGGTGAGGCAGTTACATATGATAGAGAAGTTACAGATGGAGAAGATCTTGGACAAGAAAGTGTTTAAGAAAAAAAAGAACAAGGAATTTTTCGACAACATAGGTATTCCAACAGAGGACGAACACCTTCAGTAACCACTCACATAACTAGATCAAATATCAACACACCGATGTTTTCACGTGGTAAAACCCCTACGGGGAAACATCCACGACCCCAACCAATGCGGCCACTTGGAGCAGTTCATTAATGCAAAGAAAAAGATTACAAAAATATTTTACAAGAGAGTTTCTCACAATCGATCATCGACAAATGACCCTCCATGCTCTTTAAATAGAGATCATGGACTAATCGGGTGTTAAGCCATGTATCAATGGATGTTAGTATTGAGAAGAGTATGAACTATTGGATCACTCTATGTCAGGAACATATCGTGACTATCAGATTTACTAACTACAAATGCAAACTAATGCATACTAAAGAAACACACTAAGAAACACACTAAGAAACACAATTTTACCTAACAACACATTAGACCAAGTAGATCTTAAATAACTCCTAAGTGTCTAAATATCCTAACATCCCCCCTTAAGAACAACTTGGTATAGGATTGAAGGATTTACAATAGTGACACAATAGGAGGAGGAAGGAGGCATTAGAGCCTATCCCCCCTTAATGAAAACTTCCTGAACTCCTAACATAGATCGAAGTTTGGAAAACTTCACTTATGTAAGAGACTTTGCGAAAATTTTTGCAACTTGATCTTCTGTAGGGAAAAAGAGCACTTCAATAAATTGATCATGAATGAGTTTTCTGATGAAGTACATGTGTAGATCGATGTGTTTTCTATGCTGATGTTGAACTTGGTCTTTGGCGAGCTTGATGGCACTCTAATTGTCACACTAAAGGCTGGTCGGATGTTGGTGCTGGAATCCAAACTCTGAAAGGATCTATCGAAACCACATGGCTTCCTGACTTGCATTTACTGCTGCTTGGTACTCTGCTTCTGCTGAAGAAAGTGAAATAGCGTGTTGTTTCTTATAAGCCCAAGTGATAGGTCATGAACCAAGGATGAAAACATAACCTGCAGTAGACTTCTGATCATTAGGGTCACCGTCCCAATTTGTATCAGTGAAGCCAACCAATAAAGGAGTCCCCCCTGAACTGTAATGTATCCCAAACTGAACTGTACCACGAACATAGCGAAGTATCCTTTTATCTACTTTCCAATGGATTTCATGGGGCATTTGCATATACCGGGCAACAATACCAACAACAAAGGAAATATCAGGACAGGTATGAGTCAAGTATAAGAGGCTACCAACTAAATGAGGGTACATGGTGGCATCAAATTCAGGAGAAGTACAAGTGGCAATAAGCTTGACTCCAAATTGGAAGGTAGAAGGGGTTGGTTTACAATCATCCATGTGAAAGTGACGAAGAAGGTCACAAGCATACTTAGACTAGGAAAGAAAAATTCCTTCATTGATTTGCAAAACTTGGAGGCCAAGGAAATAGTGCAAAAATCCTAAGTTTGTCATTTCAAATTTGTTCTTAAGGATCGTTTTCACATGGTTTAAAAGTTTTGAGTCATTGCCAGTAAGGATAAGGTCATCAACATAAAGGACAAGGATTATGAGATGGTTCCTACTTTCTTGGTATAGACATTAGGATCAGAATGGCATCTAGAGAATCCAGTGGCAATAAGAAAGTTGTCCATTTTGGCATACCAAGCTC
>SNQJ01S0220150.1:0-15154 GCA_010110895.2 Picea sitchensis | reverse complement strand
TTCATAGGTAATTGGGAAAGAGTAACAACCATGTCCTTGATAACTCCCTGACATTTGAATTTCCTGGAGTCAAACGAATATAGATCATGGTAAGGTTTAGTAATATCTAACACTAATTCATCCATCACCACTTTAGGCATGACATTGTGCGAGGCACCATAATCCATTAGGAAGTTATCAAAATCTTGTCATGGGCATTTAGTGATATGTAGAATGGAGGAGAAATATCAGTTATGTCTTCGATATGAGGTCCAATGGTTATATAAGGGTTCTCATCTTCAAGGTTGATAGTATCTGAAAAGGTGACCTGAGCAGGAGGCTGTAAAGCCTTGAGAATAGTCTTCCTAAAAGGCTATGTTTTCATTAGTTCTATCAGAGGTACACAAATTTTGATTTTTTTAATTTCATGTTCTACGCTGAAAGATGAAACAATCTTTTATGATTCCTTTAACTCTGTAGTACTAGCCTTGGCAGGCTTCTTTAATGGTTGATCAATATGAATCCTAGGACTATATTTACTGATCCTTGTTTTAACTGGAGTACTGGCGTTCTTTGTGGAAACAAGTGTATCTACTTTAGGTGTATTTGATCTAGATCTGAGATCATATTTCTTCCTTTTAGGTTCCTTCTGGATGACCTCATTAGCATCCCCTTCTTCAAACTGATTTAATATCAAAGCATCTTCATAATCCTGCTGTTTCAAATGAATAGGGGATGATTCTGAATCATTTAGATGTACTGCAGGGTCATATTCTGTATCATCTTCTTCCTCCAACTCATCTACTACATTATTTTGGAAAGGAGGCAAAAATTTTTGGTCTTCTTGACTCTTCATTTCTCCCAGTAATATTTGAGGTACATTTTTTGGCCTCCTGAACTGATTTGGATTTCTGTATCCACCTTCCTGTGAAGGTCTATTGGGATGATTTTGTTCCATTTTCAACCTGGCCATATCATATGTCAAAGTCTTCAACATATTATCCATTTCATCCATCTTAGAATCAGATGTTGTATGAGAAGAGGAAGGAAGCTCTTCTTTCTGTTTTTTCCTATCTCTATCACCCGTAGACTTCAATTTGTATGCTGCTAGTATGTTAGATTCTATCTCAATAACAACTTCCTGCATCAGACTCAAGGTATCAGACCTTATTTCTCTTAATAACAAATAAAATTCATCATTGAAAGAATTGGTAAAGGTGATTTTAGTTGATGTTTCTGAAGGCTTAATTTCATCTAGAATTTTACTGTACATTTTATTGAAACTTTTAGTGAAATCAGATATTGATTCACCTTGTTTCCTTTTTAAAGCACCAAATTTAGTAATGTAGTATAAGTAGTATTTCTTGTCTCCCCATTGTCTTAAAAGGGTGTCGTCCAAGACATCAATATCAACAATTGAATTAGGTGGCAAGCTCCTGAACCATTTTCTTGCTTCACCATCTAAACTCTGCACAAATAGTCTCATCCACACATCTTCATTCTCTACATTGAAATTGTCTGCAAAACTGTAGAAAGAATTAAAATGCTCTTCAACAGTAACTCCTCCTTCTCTATTGAATCTTGACAAATACTTCATATAGTCATTTGGTGGAAAGGCATACAAAACTTGTGGTATGTTTAAATGTGCATATATGGCTGCAACAATTGCATCCATTCTGTTTACATCCATATTTTCTATCTTTGGTGTTTGAGCTTTAGGAGTAAGCAAGATTGGTGATGTAGAAAGAGAAACTATCTCATGTGTGTGGAAACTTAGTTGTACTGATAATAATTCTTGATCTTCAGCAAAAAAGGGTTTCTTTTTTGGACTAGAGCAAGATGATGGTCCAAGAAAAAGAGGGTTTTCAAAAGAGGAATAGTGTGGTTTAACTTCTTCAGAAGAGAGAGACTGAGATGATGAAGAGAGTGTTTTGGGTTTACTTTTAATATCCTTTTTGTGATCTCTCAAGGGGGTTTACTTTTAATATCCTTTTTGTGATCTCTCAAGGATTCATCTACAGACAAGGTATTTGAATGTTCCTCTTCAATGATCTCAACAAGTAACTTCCATTGATTTAAATTTAATTATGAGATAGTTTAAGGAAAGGAAATTGTAGCAGGCTCAATGAGAAGTTTGATCTCACTTTCAGGAATTAATTATTCATGTGATTGGAGTTTGATAATTTCAGAGGACTATCATTGAGAGATTTTTGAAGGAAATTTTCCCTTTGAGAGCGAGGACTGCCTTGGAATAACTTAGATTTTCTTAATAAAATGTGGTCCTGCAATCACAGTAACAGTCTGGGTATGGATTTTTTCTCAAGTTACTAGTCTCTTTGTAGATGATGAGGAAGTTATGGATTTTAAGTCCTTTACCTTCTTTTAGGAGCCGTAATTACCACAGAGGAGTCTCTAGGTGAAAAATCACAGTCTTAAATAATGTCCAAAATTTTGTTCACCATCAAGATTTGAATCTAATATTATTGTTTCGTGGAATACTTTTCTTTCATTTATTCAGTCTCACAACTATAAAAAGATCTTAGCTCCTAAAGCTGTACTCTGACCGTGAGAGGTAAATCTAGGGCATCATCAAGTTGTTGCAATAGTATTTTAAGGGTTTCATAATTTGGTTTTTTAAAAGGGTGGCTGAAAACTAGTTCAAGGTTTCAAGGTAAACATGAATTTTAGAATAAGGGCAAGAGATATCCCAATTACTAGTTAAAGGTAGCCAAGACAGATAAATCCGCATAAAATAAAGAAAGATAATATGAGGTCTTCAATTTTTTAACCTCATATAGAATTTTTATCTCAAAATATAATTAAGAAACAACAAAATTAGCTTGTAAATCAAATCTTGATAATAATAATAACAAAAATTAACGACAACAATAGTTATTCAAGAAACAATGCATTGTAATTGAAAAAATGATCTCAAGCAAGAAGCAGGAAAAAATAACATGAAAGAAGAGAAAGTTTGACCATCAATATGCCTTTGCCATTAAATGTCACATAGAATAGGAATGTCTTACAAGGAGTTTCAAACAGGTCCCTAAATATCCAAATTTTCAACCCACATACAGTCTTTCATCTGTCTATTTAAACTATACAAAATATGACTACAGATCCTTTTTTCTAGTGTTCTGTTAATAAGATTCCACGTATCTATCTTTTTATTTTTATCTTCAGACAGAAATATTTAAATCTCCTCGTGACTGTGGAAAATATTTCCAATCTCCTCGTGATCGCTCTTTGATCTCATTTCTACTGTGGTGGCTTCTTCCCACTTTCATCTACAAGTGGGTATCAATAGGATTTGGCTGAATCGGGCTTTTATTTTGTTGTCCTCGCCACCCCAGTTGGGTAATATTTCTTCTTTGACTGGAGGTTCATCAGTTGTGATACTTTGTTTCTGTGTAGCTTCCTTTTTTCCCTTTAGCCTTTTTAGGTTTTCTTTGTTGTGGATCATTATTTAGAGATCCGATTAACTAACCTAAGGTTCGTATTTCACTCAAAGAAAAAAAAAAAAACCAAAGTGTCTTTAGACAAAACTTGATGGTCAGACTTTGCTGTAGGCGTGTGGTGAGACTGCATAATTTTGGACATCTCTATAGACTTTTATAGAAAATATGGTGTTTAGGGTAACTTCCATTGATCTGAATTACCATGATATGATATACAAACCAATGAGAACCTACCCCATGTAATATACTTCAGGAATTATAATCGAAATGTGATGCTACCCCGGCTCGATCAAGTCATGGGAACTTCTTTCTTCCAATCTGGGTTCTATTTACCTGGTAATAGGAATTGGTTCACTAATTTCATGACCATGTGCTCCTTTTTCCACCCACCTCTTCTGACCACTCTGCAAGCTTTGGGAAATGGAGAGCGTTCAATCACCATCATCAAAACTTTCCAATCAACTTCAAAACCATGGTCATAATATCATGGCTACCATGTTCATCATGTCCCCGTAAAGTGGTGAAAATTGAACCAAACAACGGCCCTTAAACGCTTGTGCCATCTATGGGTAATTCAAATACCCGTATGCCCCACCGCAACTGACATGATTTTTCCACCTTCTTCAAGCATGTGATTAATACAGCTCGAGAAACTCGCATCGATTTGAAACTGGAAAGTAAATCCTGTGAGTATTATTACATAACAATTTACCTAAATAGATATCTGCACACATGATCTGATAAATTAGAATGGAATATGATGGTATCATTTAATCATATTAGGAAGGATTTGATTTGATGCCTTTGCAGTACAACGTATCCGGCCCATCCACCAAGAACCGTGATCATCAATTCTAGCAAGATTAGAGCACATGCAGTCCTCAGATCCACGACTAGGCGACTATCATGATGATTTTGATGTATCGGCGATGCATGTAAAAACATAATTACCTTAGTGTTGTAGGAATAATGCTATTCATGTAGCACCATTCATGATTTTAAAATAATTTTGAATTTTCAAAACTAAAATACAAAATGATGTGACAAATATTATTAATTCATGTCCTAAACCTTCAAAACTCAAGAAAATTATTTCAAAATGCAAAATGCAAAAACATAAATAACTTTAAACCAAGGATAAAATATACAGAGGATTTAGGGATTAGAGATTCTTACTAAACGACCAAAAGTTAGAGACTAACAACTGTGAATGGGAAACTTATATTTAATAGTGATATTGTTGAGCTTTCTATAATCTAGGCACATAATTCATGAGCCATATTTCTTGAATACCACACACCACGGCAGAGTAAGAACTTTGGCGGTATACAATAATGCCAACTCTAACATTTCTTCAACCATGTATAAATTTCACCTCTTCCGCATATGTGGTATCCGTGATGGCCCCATGTTATGATGAACACTCCCATGAATTAGGTGTTTTTCATGATCATGATTTCGAGGGTGGAAGACCTTTGGGAATATCTTCAAATACCTTGGAATCTTTATCAATGATCCTGAGATCTAGGGAATAGATGGTTTAGATGTTTGAACATCTAGTGAGCATGCTTGTGCACTACACCTTGATGCCCCCTTTCAATACCTTTGTCATGCCATCGAGCTTATCACCTTACTAAGTTTCCATGTGATATCTCTTAACTCAATTTTATTTTCCTTCCAATGAAAATTTCAACAAGTTCTTGGAAAATTAAAATCCATTGTTCCTAATGATTGTAATCATTGAATTCTTAGTACAACAACTTCACCACCCATGGGTATAGAACACACGGAATTATTTCATCTTCCTACAATTGATAGTTCTCCGGCCTGCAATCATTACTTGTTCCCAGTTGGATATACAAAGAAATTGAGAGATTTGGCTAATTTATAAGGAATGAAATTATGAGTACAAACAAAATCAATTAGGAGATACCTTTTCTTTTGATATATCCTCGATCTTGAGGGTTTGAGGAGTGCTAATTCCAAATGCAATGTATTACACAATATTGTGGGATTCAACTCTTCGGAAGAAATCAAGGCCTACATTTTCATCTTGAGATGGTTCTTTTGTTCTGTTCTTGTTCCTCTCACAATCTATGTAGAATAATTTCTCTCACCACACTTATGTCCTCAATTCTACTTGTTGTCACAATTAAAGAATAAAACCTTTTAGTTTCTTTCCTCCAATTGTTGGAGGTGTCAACCTTGTAGGTTGAGGTGTTTTTAGAAGAAGGAACATTATTCTCTCATAGATGTTGTGAGGGTCCTTCTAGTAACCACAGCCATGTTTTTTTTTTTAACTTTCAACATTTCTGCTGCCCCTAAATGCAGTATTCTCCTAATGATTTGGGTTCCCAAAGACTAACCTCATGTTGAATGTTATCCCCAAAGTTCCTAGCGAAGACATCAATCAAGTGATCATCTAGAATAATCCACTTATATTCAATCTTTTAAAGTTTACTGTGCTCGGTAATGAACCCTTTTTCTTGAGAGATTTATCAATTACAAAGAAGGGTATTGCTCCTTATATCCCCATAGTGTGCTAATACTCTTCTATGAAAATTTTCTTGCAATGAGCACAAGCAGAACAAAGCCATTGATACCACACACAAATTGATTGGTTCTAAATATAAAGAAACACTTCATACCTTTTGTGTATGGCTGTACATTTTGTATATCAAATAATTGCTCCATCTCAAGTGTCCATGTGATTGGGTCCTGCTAATCAAGATTTCTCATATCAATCTTAGGAAAGTACGTCTTCAACCCAATGTGTTAAGTTTTCTCTTCATTTTTATTCATCTTCCTTGTGTCAGCCATCATGAATTTCATGGATACATTTTCACTTTCGTGTCCTCTCTATTAGGAAATTTTTCTAACTCTTCCATGATCTCCCTTTTAAACCATATCTTAGTATCTATTGCCTCCAACTTAGCTCCGTTGAATCCATCATCTCTTGTAGTTCATCTTTGTTATTGTCTCTTTGTAAATCATTTATGTCCCTACTTATTTCTCTGTCTCTCTACCAAGAGTCCAAAGTAGAACACCTGAGGCTTATTTGGTGTAGAAGTTACCTTTTGTGGTATATTGACCAAGTATCACTTTAAACCTTGATTTGAGGTGGTTCTCGCTAGACAACTTTTCTTTTATTGTATCTCCAAAATTTCTCTCGGTATGGAATTTTATATTTTGTAGTTCTATGATATTTCTTCTCCAAGAATGCCACAGTCTGATAAAATTTGATGTGCCAAGTATAATTTATGGTAACTTCCCACAACTTTATTTTGATTGGCCTTTCTAGCAGATATCACTTGTATAGCATGCCCGCATAAAATAATTGGTATAAAATTATGAAACTTTTACCAAAAATAGTACAGATTAAGTCATCCAATGCAACTATCCTACCTAAAATTGATACCTTAGAATAATCATGATTGTTTTTACCTAGAATAATGCTTGAGACTGCTCAATAGGACTAGTCAAATACATCGCTCTTCCATACAAAATGTAAGATGAATCCAAGATGAAATTTTAATTTGCTAAATTAATAATTGATGTGAATATTCACCGGATTTCAGGGTAAAAAATGTTACGTAAACGTTTTTATAGAGAAAATTCCCCAATTACTCATTTCAAGATGATTCCACAACCTATCTCTACTGTGTCAGATTCCCAAAGTATAGCCCTGAGGAATTTTAACCCAACGTACCTTGATCCGTAGACTAATGGGCATTATCCAAAAGGGTTCCTTCCTCGAACTCATATAAAAAAGTTATAGAAAAAATTCCAAGGTGTCTATGATGTAGCAGTGGAAACCCTAAGACCTTGAGCTCTAATACCATATGTCATAAGAACCACAAATATCAATATAGCATAGAAAACTTCTATCAAGTACTCAACGCCTTGGAAAAAGAGATAATTTTAGGTAACAAGCCTCTTCGAGGGAAACCTCTCTATACCCCACATAAATGTCCAAATACAAGATGATTCTGAATGAAAATGTCTCTGTATAGGAGACTAGGAGGTACAATTACAACTAATGGACTCAAGCCAAGATAATGGAAATAAAATTACTAATGTAATATGCCCCAATTAAGGGGTAATGAGTCATTATTTAGGACTTAACACATCTTCGAGGATCAGGTAGGTCCACCTAACTTACTAGTTTCATAACTCGATCTCGGAGCGTTTTGACTTTTTTGTCCAATATGCATACTGGATAGACTTGAAAATATTGTTCTAGCTCCACTTGATTCAAATTACACAATAACATGTTAGGATCATGTACATATGTTTTAGCAAAGAGACATGAAATATACAATATGTATATTAATGAAGTAATTTCATTAATGAAAACATGTATGAACCGTCCCTATTATGTCTAATATCTTAAATGGACCACATAATATAGCTACTAGATTTGTATAGTTGGCCAACTTCAATGAACTCTTCTTTGGGCTTCACTTTCAAAAAGAACATGCTTTGCCACTCTTAATTATCTAGCCATCTCTTCTTATATACATAACCTTTCTTCTATCTTGCTAACCTCTAAAGTTCCTTTTGCCTAATTTTAACCATCCTGTCTTCCATATCCCTAGCCTCAGCCCCTGTGATAATACTACTTTGTCTCCATGTATTGTCCTAACTCACTGGATTATTTCATTTACTACCATACAAAAATTCAAAATGGATCATCTTCAATGACTCATTATTATAGGAAAAATGAACCAAATGAAAGTAATATTCCCACTTAAATATCTTATCCATCACATAAGTACTTTTCAATTCTGTCCTCAACTATTGACTATTTATGTCTGCCCATTTGACGGTGGATGGTATGTTGTGATAAATTTAATATTTGTACCAAATCCCTTTAATAATCCTCTGAATAAACTTAGTATCTTTGTGTGAGACTATTTCCTTAGGTATCCTGATAACCCAGTACTTCATGCAAATTTCTGCAGTATTAGTTTTTGTATGAGTCATCTTTACAAGAATAACATGAGCATCATTTGTCAATTTATCAACCACTACAATTATTGAATCATATTTCCTTGTCGTCCTGGGAAACTTAGTTATAAAATATATGAGTTACCACTTTTCATTTCCATTCTGGAATGGAAATGGTTGTAGCAAAATCATTGGGTGTCTATGCTCAACCTATACCATTCCATACATCTTGAAATGTAATCAACAACATCTTCTTCATTCCCTCGCAGCAACTGGTTTTATTATCGCTGTAATTATTTTGGTAACCTGATGTCCAAATGCATGGAACATTACTTTATAATACAAAACCCTAAGCTACTTGGAACTAGGAACATAAATTATATTCTTATGCATAAGTTAACCATATTCGTTAATCTCATAATCTTTATTTTTCTATCAGACATTTTCCTCCTTGTAATTTTCTTTGGCTCTCAGAGGGAAAAGCTAACTGTAAATACCAACATCTAAAAATTCATTCTTCCAAATCCAACTCCATGGATACCAATGGATATAGACAACGTAATGATATGTACTTTCTTTTGAGCATCAAATATTTTTTTTTTTACTTGATATGCTTGATGCTTCCAAATCTACCACTTAAAATTCCAAACCATCTCATTCTCTCCTCTAGAATTCAATGGTTGTTCAAAATATATTTTAGACCACTACGGTTTTGTCCTTAATTTAAATATATTTCCCATGACATAATGCCTCCACATATTCAATGTATCCATGGAAACATGATCCAAATCATGTGTGTGTGGCATAATTCCCATGTCTTTTTGAGATTTTGGACCCATAACTAATAACATATCCACATGGAGTGAGGAATCTAATCAAGTCCCTTTTGCATGCAGACATAGTGCACTCATTTGGCCAATAATATCTTAAACATGCACTTGTAACGCAATTTTAGCCACCTCCCATTTCCAACATATCCACTAATCAGAACGGCCCTAAATACAATGTCGATACCACCCTATATTATCCCCATTACCAAAGACTCAACAAGAATCTTTGATACCAAAGTGTAACATACCCAGCCTTTTGTTGAGCAATGCCACTCCAAAATTAGTGCTGGATTCTATACCATAACGCTAATCTAAAACAAAAACATGTGAGGTAAATACACATGACCCCAAGTCAGACTTTCACACAAACTCTTCCCTGCCTTACACCATTTATAATAGATGAATTAACACATAATACAATTGCACACACAATCATTCAAAGCACACAAGTATTATTGCACGTGTAACCACTTTGAACACATGATTACTATTGTGCATGCAACCATTTTGGTGCCACACATAGATTAATTTCTCCTTATGTGCATGGATCTCCTTCCTGCATGCATGTGTGTATTCAACCTAGCTGCAGTACATAATATCTCTACATGATACAACAATTCTATCCTTGCCTCGAAAACTCATGACCATTATTACAAAGTTAACTAACATGAATACTAATAATTGTCATACTCCACATAAAGCATAATAGTTATTGAATACAACATCATTCTTACATGCACAAATAACATCATACATAATGACGACAATTAATTATATGCAATGTCATATAAGAAATAAACACATCTCATACATAGATAATTAAGCACACAGAAATTATTCAGGGACAAGCAAATAAAGGACACTTATCTTTTTAGAAAGAGTCACCAATTATGCATAGAGCTGAAATGTTCTTCCCAGCCATAGACTACGTTTCTCATAAAATTTAATAGGTCCTCTAGCCGGGCTCATGTTCCACCAAAGTTGTAAGGATCATATTTCCAAGCTAAGGTCTGATAATCAAAATAATTGCTTAGTCCAAGGTGATCAACTACTGCAACTAGCCTATAGTATCTCTATATCTCTCAACATGCCCACCTGCAGTCCTTTCTCTTAGTCCCTATGTCTGCCTCCCTTCCAAGGATTCAAGCAACAACATGCTTTGAAAAAAACCCTTCTTCTTTTCTGTAGATAAGTTAGTGGCTATCTCCCCCATCTGCATGGATTGATACCCTCCAAAAGTGTTTCATTCTCCCCCTTAAAATACACTAAGGTACAACCATATATTTTCATGGTCATAACTAGACACCTGTCACCTTAAGAACTAACTTTTAGCTACTTGGTGACTCGTTCACATCCCACTGTAACTTAGTATAAGAAAAACAAACCATAAATAGTTTCTTTATAAATACATGTAAAATATTCCCTGACTTAATCCCTTTTCTATGGTGAAGTTTATCCCTGCCTCTCTTTTGGTTGATTGGTATACTGTGTTGATGTGATTTCATTAGTTATTTTCAGTGTGATTACTACATTTACAAGGGTAGACTAGAAATGGCCTTTTCCATCCCTTCGCTCACCAACCCACACAACCACAAAGACTCCTCTCTGCCCTCAAATACACACACACACACACACACACATTTATATATATATATAACTCAGTTCTTAATGGCACACACTTCAAGGTAATCCTCGTATCTTATTCGTGTGTGCAACACACACACACACACACACACACAAACACAACTCAATCTGATGTGCACTTGGAAGGTAATCCTTGTGCACTTAATGAAACACTATGTGGTGTAACACCCTTCCTCAAGGCAAACCACAGGGAACACTTATCGAGGTATGTGCAACACTATGAATGCACACACACTTTCTTTGAAAAACTCTCACACCTGCCCATGCGTGCAAAACTGAACCAATATTTGGTGCCAATGAATCACCATCCTAAATGTAATACCTTTTACAAATTTCATTTACAACTGGTTCAAATAGGGGTATTACAACACCAAGTAAGTAGTTCCTTCAACAAATTAAAATTCTACACTTTATTTTCCATTCACTTTTAATCTCCATTCTTTGTAAAGAAGTGATGGATGAACAATTTAGATTATCCCTTTAGTGAGTAACCTCAGTGTCTAACTAACTATGAAATATCTAAATATCCTGAACATTCTCGGTGTTGGCCATCCTAATGGCTTGAATCTTATTTGACTACTTTTATTCCTTCTTTTGAAATAATGTGTCTGAAAT
This sequence comes from Picea sitchensis, assembly GCA_010110895.2. NCBI lineage: Eukaryota > Viridiplantae > Streptophyta > Pinopsida > Pinales > Pinaceae > Picea > Picea sitchensis. The sequence continues at coordinate 3,675 of SNQJ01S0220150.1, read as the reverse complement.
AGTGGATATGTTCTTGGTAAAAGGAACACTTAATAAGATTTCCACATAGTTGATGTTCTCAGAGTACCATCCTCAATTGTTTCTCGTGCTCCTCTTCAGACTTTTAATAAATAAGTATGTCATCCAGAACACAATGACAAACTTTTATCTAGATAATTTATGAATACACCATTCAAGCACATAAAGATAATGGCTCACAATGCCCAAACAACACCACTACAAATTCATAATGTCCACAATTGGTTCTGTGCATTTCCTATTGATGTCTCTTCCTTGATTCTTACCCCATATCATGATATCAAGTCTATCATTGGTCATCAATTCTAGGTAGACGATATTTGTTCTTCACAATGGATTTATTAAGTTATCTAAAGTCAACAAAAAACCTCAATGTTCAAATCCCATTTTTGACAAAAGTTATTGGTTCTCCCCAAGGTGAGAGACTTGGGCGTATGTACCCTCTTCAACAATTTCTTTAGCTACATTTGTACTATTTTTAATTCTAGTGTACCTATTCTATAGAGAATTTTGATATTGGGAAAGCCCGGCATTAAATCAATAGATAAATCTATACCTCTTTTTGGTGGTAATCTTAGTATTTCTTGGAATACATCTAAACTATCGCAATGCTAGAAAATATTTAAGGCTTGGTCCTTTTTATTTTCTTTCTAGTTCCTTCACAGAGTTGTATTGACATCCTTTCCTCGAAACATCTCTTTTAGTTTTTAAGGTTGAAATCACCCTTATAGAAATGGGTCTTGAAATCCCTTTCACAGCTTGTTCTTCTCCTCTTCATCAAAACATGTAAATGCCTTTGTTATGACAATCTAGGACAAATGATGTTGGTCTAACTAATCCATACCAATTAATAGGATATCATAATATCCAAATGGTATGATATTTAGGTTAGTATTAGTACTCACTCCATTAAGATTTATTGGAAAACTTTTGATTATATCATTGATCCTTCTTTTGATTTTCGTATATAGTTGAACCAAACTTGACTTTTCAAGTAACTTTTCTCCAAATGAAATTTATCCACTATTTTAGGATAAATGTAACAATGAATTCCCCTTGGACCATTAATGGCTTTCTTATGAATTAATTAAAATAATAACATGATGATTAGTGATCTTACCTTCCACCTCAACTATGGGATTTATTTTCTTCTTGTCGATGTTCTAAGGATGGTATACTCATGTCCTCTACTGCATTGTATCCTCTTTGAATATTGTGTAATGGTATCTACATTGTCCCTTCTTCTGAGGGAAACTTGTACATGTGGATTCACCATCCCACATTCAATAGTGTTCTTTTCTTTTTCCAAAGTGAGTATTCTTTTGGATTCATTCTTAGCAGACTAAACTTTGTTGATTTTATTAGGGATGTTTTATGTTGAAAGGAGGTTTGAATCCTTTTCCTCCTCTGATCAAATTCTCTCTTTCTTTCTTAACCTTCCAATATGTTCCGCAACATTCTCTACTCCTTCCGCTTCATATATAGGTAATACCAGTGCTTTCTAATGGTCTCATTAAAAGTCATAGGCTCATCATATTGAATCTTCTATTTACAAAAGAATGGAAGTCCACTCAAAAACATATGTATATTCTACCTCATTCTGATAACTCTCAAGATACTTCCAACAATCCCAAGAAATTTTCTATATCTTACCATGGTCATGTTTCCTAACCCATTTCAACTTCAAAGAAGTCATAGCCTGAAGTTACTCTTATAAAATATCTCAATTCTATTCAAGGTGATTCTTTCTCTCATTAATGTTCAACTAATTGGTCCCACCCACATAGAAAACTTTTCCATAAATGGTATGGAAATTTTGGCTTGTGGTTAGATGAGTAGTTACAACTGAAAATACCTTGATTCCAAACAACTAGGATTGAACATAATCTTCCATTTCTCTTTTGACTACATCAACATATATGGTGGCCTAATCTTCACATATTCCTCACAGCTCCTTGTTAGATATACAATTCATGTCTTCTCCTTTGGTTCCTAACATGAGACACTTTTTGATTTCTTATGGAGTCTTTAGATGCATAGAATTTCCTTGCAGAGTAAGGAGGTGAGTAACGTCTATGAGTTACACTAGCACTTCTTGAATGACTAGTTATTATGTAGTTATCTCTTCTTTCATGATATCTTCCCTCTTCCCCCTAACTTGAGTTTGATTCATTCCTTGCTTGCCTCTGCAACTGATTTAGGATTTGCATCACTTAAGAATTTATTTGATTTTGTTCTCTCATGATATTATCATTATATGATTTGTAACTCTGCACTTCTATTCTCAATCTTATCATAGTCTCTAATAATTTTTCTAGCTCTAGTATGTTTCTATGTATATTAGATTTCGTCTCTACATTACCAACACTGGTATTTTGACCTTTGGCTTCTTTATCAAAATTGAAGGCTCCCTCTCCTTCCTCTGTGTCCCAAATATTCATTATTTTTCTTGAAATGTTATGTTTATATCAACTAATTCTACAAAATGTGCAAAAAACCATTTTTTTTATATAATTATGCATATTATAAAAAAATGTCAATTATTGCTACAAGTCTTTTTTCTACTCAACTCATGAAGAATTATATCATAATTTCAAAAATTATAATAATTATATATTATTCTCATATGAATCATATTCCCAACGACCATACTCATGATGCATTCTAATATTTGAGTTGAAAGTTATGGCTTCCTAAAAAAACCATTTTCACCCCATTTGTGCATTTTCTCCACTGGTTTAATTTTATTGAAAGGCCAACTTTTGTCAATTGCAGAAGAAAATATATCATTAACTAGAGAAAATTTTGCATGATATATATATAATATTAATGATAGGGAATTCATAAAAAACTCTCACATTTTCAATTTGATGCTCCATTAAAAAACTACAACTATATGGAAATGACAACTTTCTCATTTTTACCCCTTTTTCGAGACGATGTTTTAGAAGAACTCACTATCTCACAATATTTTCACTTCTAGAAAAATTTCACTAAAACCAAGTTTTTTTTCTTAATGAGTATATAAAATGTCAAGTAAATAAAATTTCTCATATTTGTTATCTAGTGTCACTTTTCCTCTGACAATCTCAAAAATCCCCAAAATGTGGTCTAGAATAATGGATTTTTTCCTATTTCAATATCCCCATTCCAATCCCCATAGAATTTATTCAATTCCTTCATGGGTTATTTCAATGTCTTCTTTCTGGACTCTCTCCAAGAGTTTCAACTTAATTTGGACCTTTTCCAATGATTTGGACCCAAATCTTTAAAAACTACTATTTTTCCATTTCTGACAAATCTAAGAAGAAATGGACAATGTCCTACTTTGGAACTTTTGTATATATCCTCTCTATGGATTAAACCCCAAAGTTGCATTTCAACATGACTTAATCTGTTCTAGTTATTTGCAAAATATGAAAATGGCTCCAGACTTAGGTTTTTGTTTTTTAAAACTGATGGACAATCTTGCCTATGTGGAAATATTCTCCGTCAATATCAAATTGAAAGAAACCTAGATCGTTTATTTCTCTCTATCGAAGATCATGGGTTTCTCTTGTAAACCAAACTTTCCCATCGATCTCCCTGAGGCCCGATCATCGATCATTGACCATTGACCATTTTTCTTTGCAAACCAAACGTTTCCCATGAATCTCT
>SNQJ01S0220148.1:0-15154 GCA_010110895.2 Picea sitchensis | reverse complement strand
TTTTTCCCAACAACAAAAGGATGAAAAATCAACCCATACACTTGAAAATACATAAAACTAACTAAAATTGTGATCAAGAATACATACATGGGTGGTCACTTTTTTTCTCATGTTAATCTTATAACTACAATAATGTAATAGAACTAGTAGATGTAGGAAGGAGTTTCTATGATTTTGAAGAGTGCAATCTAGCCTTTATTGGAGGTTCTTTCATCCAAATGGAGAGGAAATTAGAGTGGAAATGATTTGATAAGTCTAACGATTTTGTGGCGAAGTAAACCTTTTTGGATTTTCAAATCATACTACACCAAGATTTGAAATTAATGTTTATCCGTTGAGAAGACCATTCTACACTTGATTGATATGAGTAGCCTGAAATTACAATATTTCATAGGCTACATAATGATTGTTCTATTTAAAACCCCATGGTATGGGATATAGTTCCCTTTGTTATGGTATTGTCCCTCTTAATTTACGTTTTAATATTTATTTCAAGGCGTGGATAAATTAATCTTGGTACTGTAATTTTCTAAGCAAGTTACATATATATTGTCATTTGAAATATGCATACCACATGACTGGGAAATGTGTCATTTGAAATTATACAAATGATACTTAAACTCCCTCTCATGTCAACATACATTTTCCATATCCCTGTGATTGTCATCCAATCACACATGTTTCATAACCACACATCCATCCAGACGTGTCACCCCATAAAAATATTTGTCTTGCTCTCTTTGACACTAAACCATACCCTTCTTATCATTGGCCTCAAGGATCCTCTCCCCATCCTTCCATGGATTGAGAGTCTACATAACCTAGTCAACCAAGATAAGTGATAAGCAATTTCAATGCATTTTAGGGTGTGCTCATCAAATGTATATGAGTCACCACACTTACACAACTTGAAATACGTTTTTCTAATTTTCACATTGCTCTTATCCCTTGTGAAGCATCTCACTCATAATTAGTAACCTAATTTAAACCCTCCTCACCCAATTACATTAACGAAAAATCCCTCGAACCCATACACTCAACCTCCTTTTGAAACACCTAGGTTTATTCCACACTTACTTCAACTATTGGGTACAATCCAAAATCCAACTTCCTATCTTCCAATTATTGCACACAATCCAATATCGTCCTCCTCTTCTCCTTCTATAATAGTTGAATGCAAAATATTTCTAAGAAGATGCTATGAAATTCGTTCTCCCAGCCATGCTAACCTCTCTCTGGCTACATTTTGAGTTGGCTCTATATTACTCTTCACCAATGATTATGCTTAAAGACATTCACATAATACGATAACTGGATTCCATATTGTGAATTCCGCATACCGAAATACAATTCAAATAAACTAAACTAACAAAAAGAGTGGTTGAATGTTGGTTGGTGATTTAGGTAGTTAGAGGTTTATTCAAGGCATATGTCTTTGAGTTAGAGCGATAGTCTTTGCATGTTTGCATATGTTGATGTTATGCATGCGTATTTTCAATGTTCATGTGAAATCATGCATATATTTTATTCCATGGATTTATATTCTTAACTTAGTAGTGTATCATTGTAATATCTTTATATGTCATATCGCTTTCAGTGGAGATTCATCACGTGATGAAGCTAGATGTAGGCAAAGAGAGGAGGAACATCAGAAAATAAAAGAATTACAACCGACGAAGGTAGTATCAAGAGTTCATGATGAGTTTTAATTACATAATTTATGATTGTTACATAATATTGAAAAATATATATTCATTTTTATGAAGAATTGCATTTATAATTCTAATCGCTACTTACTATAGTTTGTTTATGTTGCAGAAAATATGGATAAAAAAAACTTACAACATCTATAAAAAGTATATCCAAAGAAGAAAGACCATACTTACATATGGATTGCATGCATTTGATGGAGTAGGGAGAAAGTTCTAGGGGTCTTAGTTTCAACAAATTTGGTGTAACATCTCCAATATAATCCCTAGTTTAATTAATGCTTATGTAGATATAATATGTGGATACGGCCAAAGTAGTGTAATATGTGAATTGTATTTCTATGTTTTAATAATAAAATATGATGTTAGATGCTAAAGGGACATGGAAGAGAGATGGAGGTTGGATTAATACACAAGAGGGGGTAGTGTCTAGGATAATGGCCAAGAGGGGTCCAGGGTGGAATTACCCATGTATATTAATCCAACCAATTTTCCTAAATTTGCTATTTGTATATGGACCGTCCAATTTCTGATTGAGTGTTCCCAAAGCCAATCATTGAATGCATGTAAGAGGGTGGGTGTGAGTGGTCACTTCTTGAAGTTATTAGGCACATGGGGGTTGAGTACAATTAGCTTGGGGAAGAGTGAGAGTCAATCAAGGCAAGCCAAAGAGAGGAAATTTGTATGGGTAGAGACAACAATTTTACACATTGAGTTTATGTGCATGAGGAGTAAGGGGAGAGGAAGAAGTAGAGCTTGGATCTGGTTCAACCATGGAGGGCGAATTTTAGAGCAAGCTGGAGAATATTAGAGTGTATTTGGAACTGGAAATTGAACAACTAGGTTTTCAGGCCTGAAGAGTGAACTCCTGTGTGACTTGCACTAAAACATCAAGTGTTTGCTATTGGTTTCGCTGGTAGTTTTCCTAGTAGCAAGTTCCCTTGAGTTCTCAGTTGAGATATTCCTAGCTGCCTATGTTAGAGAGACCCTGATAAAAGAATGGTTCATTCTTTGGGTTATCTCTCATAAACAGATGGTATATCCTTGGGTTAACCCTGATAAATGGATGGTATATCCCTTGGGTTAACCCTGATAAATGAATGGTACATTCCTTGGGTTGGACAAGTCAAGAGGAAGAGAGCTAGTGGAGAATTGAGATAGTTGTAGAAAGATATCAATGGGTTTTGATTTTGTGAGTTGTGAGTGGACAGTGAGAAACCACCCTCTTTTGTGGATTACTAGCCTCAGCTCGAGGATGACTGGTTGTTGAGATTTGGAGTAGTCAGTCTATGGTTGGGTGGAACGTCCGTTAGTCTTGTTGTTGTGTTATTTTACTTGTGTTTTTGTTGTGCATGGTATCTGTGTATGAGAAAGATTATATGTTGTTGTGTTGAGTTATTAAACTGTATTTCATGTCTATTTATCCTGCTGTAGATGCATGTAATTAAATGGTAGTGAACAATAGCTAAATCTAGTTTTTAATTCGTAGTTGAAAGCTACAGGAAATCAACTAATTGTAAATGAATTTAGCTAGTTAGCATAAAATTTGGTTTTATGAGTATTCCACATTGTAATGTCCCTCAGTTGGGCTGGGGGACGTTACATTATGGTATCAGAGCATTTGGTTCAAACATCGGGCTTGTATGGGCTCGAACCAGAGTGAATTGTTGAAATTCACTATTACAGATTTTGTCTATGACAAATTTGGGGAAAACAAAGAATTTAGATAGAAATCCCCAAATCCGTGGGAAAAATCCAAGTTTAAACGACTCGATACTGTTTAGGAGGTTCCATGGAGCCAAGCGACAAAGTTACAAGGCTGAATTCAACTTGGAATGGTCAAAATTCGAGTTTTAATGGACGTCTGTAGTGATTTACAGAATTCAATGAATCAACGACCGAGATCATGTTTTATCTCGAGAACGACGACTGAGATTCACTTAAATAAATTTAAAAATCCATAAGGTATCGGTCATTTGGAAGGTTGAGCGAATCAACAACCAGGATTTGTTTTCGGCCATTTAGAAAATAAATCAGATCGATGGCCCAGATTCACCTAGGTTTTTGTTGAAATTTCTAAGTGTGAGGTTCGACATAGAATCCGCCGACGGCCGATGGTAAGATCAACGAGTTTGGTGAAGTGTTGGAAATTCGCCAAGAGAAAGCGTCGATGGCCGATGATCGATGGATGAGCATCGAAAAAGTTGAGCGAAGTTGATACGAATAATGGACACAATCATTTTTGAGTGGTAGACCGACAATCTAGATCAATCAGAGTTTTGGTAAAAAAAAAATCTAAGTAATGAAGCTCGCCAATAGAGTTCGTTGATGTTCTAATTGACAAATTGGGAAAATATTTTGGTTGACCATAAAACATCGCTCACCGTCGATGGTCGATGTTCGGGGGTTCATTGAATCCACCGAAGTGTTTCGAACGGGAAAGAGAAATCGTTGATGGTCGATGAGTCGACGGTCGGGTGTCGGTCGATTCGGCGAATTGTTTGGGTAGTCTAAGAGAATCAACCAATGGATAATGAAGGGAAGAGGATAATGATGTCATCTTCCATATGTCATGCCACATCATCATCCACATGTCGTTCCACGTCAGCCAAGTTGACACTTGAAGATGACGTGTCATGCCATGTCAGCATCCATGTGTCATGCCACGTCAGTTGTTGTCACGTTAGGCAAGGATCAATTGAAGGATGACGATCGGGCATCGACCAAATTTGAGGGGTGTTCGTCATCCAACAAGGATTTCCGATGATCGATGGTCGACGATCAAGTTGGGCGGTTTAGCGATGTGTGCAAATCGGGTGTCGGGGAAATGGACCAACGACGGATGGTCGGATCGACACTTTGGGAAAAATGTTTTGCGCGTCCAAAGGAGGATGAAAATCATCAATGATTGATAGAGTAAGATCAATGGTTGTTGTTTCTCCTTATTTGAGATCAATGGTTCAAATTTGAAGGGGTTGTTGCAGTAGTAAAACAATCAATTTTATGTGATTTTTTGTGGTTTTTGAAGGTCGTTAAATTGTGAGGAATTTTTTAGGGCCTAAACGACATCTTTAGCTAATAAAAACCCCCGTTATCAAATAAAAGAACTCAAAGAGAACTATCCAAGGAGCTAAATGGTTCGCAAAATGAAGCTCATATGAGAAAGTTACAACCAAAACAATGAGGATAAAATTTTAGCACCATACTTACTTCTAGAGGGCATAAATCCATGCTCAAAGGTCTGCTTGGGGCATAGGAGCAGTCGATGGAAATATTATGAATCATATAAGCCAACGGTGAAGTCATATTTTAGTAATGAGTACCTGAAAATGTGCAGGAAGAGAAATAAGGCACATGTAGAAGGCATGTATAATTTGGGTAAAACAACCTAAACTTCTTCGGACCATAACTTTAAGCTCAGAGCTTGGATTTGAGAAAACGAATAGTCGTTGGAAAGGTATTGAGGAGTAGAAGACATATATCCACCTATAATTTGTGACTTGGGAAAAAAAATATTCTATAAATTAATAAATATATTTCTATAGCACTAAAGAAGTGGAAATTGCAACATATAAATGTTGTAATTTTTCGCTCAAAACTCAGATTGAGGCATTAGTACAGTCATTGGAAAGTTGTTTCAGAGAGGAAAACCTTAGGGGAATTAAAATTTGATTTGTTACAATGCATCCTTCATAAATTATTACACAAATAACATGTATTCTCTATGATGAAATGTTTTATGTTATGCATATTTCTAACAATAATTATTGCATGCACATTTCTTGCAGAATTATAGGTACATGAAAGCAACTTTGGTTCTGATATGAGGACTGGGGTTATGGAATATTCTCAGGGAGCTTACACCCATTAGGAAGAGATCATAGGTCTACATGTCGACATGGGGAATGCTGAGACAGAGTCAAATGGAAGAAGAGATAGGGAGTAACTTGTTACTATGATAATCCTGCATAGGGAAGTGCAGAGCTATAAAGATTATAATGAAAGGATTATGAAGGCTTAGGAAGAGATACTTCAAAGCTTAAACAAGTTGTAAAATCAAGTTAACGAGGACTATATCACGAAGCAAGCATTTAGTGCTAGACAAGTGTCAGCATCAAGATCCCATAACAAAAGGGATGATCATGGAAATGATACGCAGTCAAGAAGCATGAGCATGCACCATCATTCTCCAAGGCAATCCACTAGAAGAAATCATGCAAGTTTAGGGCCAGGGAGAAGCCCAAGTAGGTATCTTTTTCGGAGGTAAAGAAGAAGTCTCGAGGAAGACATATTGCACGATGAAATCAGGAAGATTAAGCCACTAAATTTCTATGGTGAGCATAGGAAAGGAGAAGAGGTCGAGGCCTAGCTATTGGAAATGAAGAAATATTCCCAGCTGCATGATTACCCCTCATGGGTAGAAGCTATAATTTCCACCTACCACTTGCAAGGAAAAGAAACCATGTGGTGGAATCAACTTAAGCAAGCCAAGAACCTTGATGAGAAGAGGATCTCATGGAGGCAGTTCAAGGGATATTTCTAAGAGAAATATTTGTTCGATTATTACTATGAAAGGAAGATGAAAGAGTTCTTTGAACTCAAGTTGGGAACCATGACAATGGAGGAATATGAGAAGCGGTTATTTGAAGTGTTGAAGTATGTTAACTTCATAAAATATGAGAAGGTTAAAATACAAAGGTTTCTAAGTGGGTTACCCTCCTTCTATAGTGAAAAGATATAATATGAAAACCCCAAGATCTTGGAGGAGGCGATAAGGAGAGCAATGCATATTTATGAGAAAAGCAAAGGAAGGTTGATTTTCCAAAAGGATTGGAATGACAAGATGAAAGGGAAAAATGATCAAAGCCAAAAAGGTTTTAAGACACCCTTTTTCAGGAACAATACCCAAGCAAATCAATAAGGTCAGTTAGCCCAAAATGAGCACAAGACGATAGATTCATTTGGGAAAAGGCCAAGGAAACATCCTGTACAATGTTAGGGATGTGAGGGAAATCATTTATATAGGGATTTCCCTCACAAAGGAGAAAGAACGAGGACTATCTGTTGGCCCTTGACCAAGTTTTGAAGAATACTTGGTCATATTTAACCATTTTTGGGACTCCGACAGCTTGCCAAAGATGGAGCGCAACGCGAAGTGGAAATTAAGGAAGCAAGACCTATTTTTGGGTCCCTTTTAGGGTTTTTCGTTGATGTAAAGGGAAAGGGATGTCGGCTCGTGGGTTTAACCATGTTTAGGCCCACTTTTGTATTGTATAAATAGATAGGCAATGTATGAAATAATGGAAGTTGTTGCTTAGTGCACTTGGTGATTGCTTAGTGCAAGTTGGCTAAAGTGCTAAGAGTTGGATCTGTGTGATCAAGTATTGTAAGGCTTTGTGCATTTTGTGTAAGAGATGAGTGCAAGTCCCCGTGAGAGACTATAGAAGGCTTTGTGTTGAAGTGCAAGGAAGAAGGATCTAGCGAGTTGCGCAGATCTTCTATCTTGTGCGAAGTAAGGGTCACTGAAGCTCTGTGTTGTAACTACTTGGACGAGATAATATAAATAAGAAGACTTTGTGGACATATCCCTAGGGTGGGGGTGAACCACGATAACCTTGTGTATTGTGCTTCGATCTAATGTGTTTATCTCCTTCTTGGCTAAGTACTTGATGTGATTAAATAGATCTAGTTATGCTCTGTGCTTATGATATACGAATGAATGTTAGATCTGGCATATAAGATGCTTAGTGTCTGATCTGGTGAAACCAATCTATCTTGTTGTATCTAAGTGCTAAGTCTTTTTGAATCTAAGTATATACTGCGATGCTCTGTGATATCTGTGGAGTGTTGTAAGGGTTGAATATTGATAGATAAACCATGCTAGATAATTGCTAAGTGCTAAAATATTGAGATCTGTGTCCCAGCTAAGGTTGCAGACATTTGAGTCTTGCAACCACCCCTGCCTCTACCTCAGGTGAGACTTCATCTGCTTCGCAGGTGTTGCCGAAAGGGCTGGTAGTTAGGGTTTTGATGGTGCGCTCTTGAGCGTTGATCCCTGGGTCTTCCCCTGTGCCAACAAATGGTTCCGTTTCCAGGTGTGAACCTCGCATAACCCCGAGTACTTTACAAAGGTTCTGACTTCTAATAAAGTTCAACGTGGATTGCCACTTTATATACCTAACCCCACGCGTTGATGAACACGAACAACTTTAGTCCTATTATAAGCTGACAGAAGAAGACCTAGAAGAAATCACCAAGGAATGGTCGACGTACCTCCTTATCTCAGCAGATCCAACAGATATGTCTGACATCAACAGCCCAGAAGCTACGCAGAATACACCTGGGCCCAGTAAGGCGAAGAAAATAAGAAGATAAAGAAAGATGAGGAAATCCAGGACGTCAACAGTAGATCTGTAAGGACGGCTTCCACCACACTCGATCGAGGAGGTAATAACGAAGACTTCGAAGAAGTTGAACAAAGGCCAGAGGACGAAGTAGAGATCATAAAGAAAATAAAGGGTTCACTTCCAGAACCTTCTTCCAAGAAAAAATTGAAAGCTTCTGTGACTAAACTGACGACCACACTCACACCCTAGACGACTTCAGCTTTCTCCTTGCGACTATGAATGAAGCCATCGAAGAGATAACAGAAAAACAGGTAGCCAAGCAAGAGGCCATGTACAACAAAATTGAAATCGAGCTCGAAGGAGTAAAGCAAGTACTTCAATCGAGTTGCGCAGCTTCCACTGTGCCCCTGCTAGAAGGAACAACATAAGCAGGAGATGAACCAGTTCAACTCCACAGGATTGCTGACATAGTCGAAGTACGCCTTCGAAAAGCAAAATATGCAATAGCGCAGGCCACCCAGGCCCTGAAGCAAGCACATGAGGAAATCATAGAGCAACGTCGAGCTGCACAACAAGAGAAGGAGGCCATCCAAGCGAAATTTGACAAAGACAGGGAAAAAATCCAAAAGGAGAAGGAGCATCTTCTCGCGAAGCAAGTCGGGATCGAAGAACCTGTCAACAGAGCATTTCGCTCAGTGACCGGCTTAGAACAGAAGGTCGAAGAACCCTTAGACCATCAAGTGATGAAGCTTGCTTAAGTTATTCAACGACTTCAACAAAGAGTCATGGAATTAGAGCTGTAGATCTTCCCAAGCACCCCGCAAGAAGAGAGTGAACAATGAGAAATAACTGCCTGGAGTACATTAGAAAGGATTAAAGCACTCACCGAAGAATGCAAACAATTAAGTAGCAGAAGTGCGCAGATACATGAGAACCTAACCGAGAACCCAGAATTGCATAAACTGGAGTCTCAGCTCCAGGAAGCGAAGCAACATGCAGATAGACTTCAAATGCAGTTGAAGGCCCTACCAACCATAGAGAAAATGAAGCGATCCCACGAGCAATGCGTCGCACAACAACAGATCCACATGATCCAGAGCAAGGTAATGGAAGTAACTTAACAACTTCAACCTTTGCAGGATAAGGCATGTCAATTATTCTGAGAGATTGAGAACCAAGGAACAGAGCTGGAACAGATTGTGACTACAGCCGAACAACGCCTAGAGGGACCAGTCGATAATGCACTCATCAAGGAGTTCGTCGAGCAAGAGGAAACCGCAAAGTAGCAGGTCGAATCAGCTCGAGCCAAGCTCGAGGAATTTGATGCAGAATTGATTAGATCTGAGTGATTCGGGACGAGTCACAGGTGAGTGTTGAGGGCCTATTGGCCCTTGACCAAGTTTTGAAGAATACTTGGTCATATTTGACCGTTTTTGGGACTCCGACAGCTTGCCAAAGATGGAGCACAATGCGAAGCAGAAATTAAGGAAGCAAGACCTATTTTTGGGTCCCTTTTACGGTTTTGGGTTGATGTAAAGGGAAAGGGATGTCATACCATGGGTTTACCCTTGTTTAGGCCCACTTTTGTAATGTATAAATAGACAGACAATGTAAGAAATAGTGGAAGTTGTTGCTTAGTGCACTTGGTGATTGTTTAGTGCAAGTTGGATAAAGTGCTAAGAGTTGGATCTGTGTGATCAAGTATTGTAAGGCTTTGTGCATTTTGTGTAAGAGTTGAGTGCAAGTCCCCATGAGAGACTGTAGAAGGCTTTGTGCTGAAGTGAAAGGAAGAAGGATCTAGCGAGCTGCGCAGATCTTTTGTCCTGTGTGAAGTAAGGGTCACTGAAGCTCTGTGTTGTAACCTCTTGGCCGAGATAATATAAAGAACAAGACTTTGTGGACGTATCCCCAAGGTGGGGGTGAACCACAATAATCTTGTGTATTGTGCTATGTGCTTCAATCTAATGTGTTTATCTCCTTCTTGGCTAAGTACTTGATGTGATTAAATAGATCTAGTTATGCTTTGTGCTTATGATATATGAATGAATGTTAGATTTGGTATATAAGATGCTTAGTGTCTGATCTGGTGAAACCAATCTATCTTGTTGTATCTAAGTGTTAAGTCTTCTTGAATCTAAGTATATATTGTGATGCTCTGTGCTATTTGCAGAGTGTTGTAACGGTTGAATATTGATAGATAAACCATGCTAGATAATTGCTAAGTGCTATAATCATAGATCTGTGTCCCAGCTAAGGTTGCAGACATCTGAGTTCTGCAAACACCCCTACCTCTACCTCGGGTGAGACTTCATCTGCTTCACAAGTGTTTTCGAAAGGGCCGGTAGTTAGGGTTTTGTTGGTGTGCTCTTGAGCGTTGAACCCTGGGTCTGCCCTTGTGCCAACACTATCCACAACCTTCAGGAGGCTGAAACAAATGAAGACATGGGAAGAAACATGGTAAGGATTTATGCAGCCTTGGACAACAAGCAAGTTGAATCGCAATCCCCCATGATTGAAGTGGAAGGTAAGATTGATAACCAACCCATAACAATTTTAATTGATTCTGGAGCTAGCCATAGTTACATAAATGCTAACAATGTTGAAAGATTTCATTTGCAAAGGAGTAAGAATAAGAAATATTGGTTAGTTCATTTATCCACAGGAACTAAGAGAAAGATCAATGAGTTGGTTAAAGGTTCTCAAATAGACATGAATGGACTCAACACAAAGGTGGATGTAAACATCATACCATTGGATTTATATGATTGTCTAATTGGCATGGAATGGTTGGAAAAGCACCATGTTGTCCTAGACTGTTACAACAAGACAATCACATGTCTTAATGAAGAAGGGAAACAAGGAAATATTCAAGGCATTCCAAGAGTTGTAGTTGTTAGAGATATTTCGACTATGAAGTTGAAGAAGAGTTTTAAGAAGGGATGTCAAAATTTTGCAACCCATATGGAACAGGCAGCGAAAGATAAAGTGGTAAGCATTGAATACCATCCGATCTTAAAGGATGTTTTTAGAGTAATCCCAAGATTGTCACCAAAAAGAGACATTGACTTCTCTATTGATTCGGTGCCAGGAGCTGCCCCAATGTCCAAGAAACCATACAAAATGGGTACACCAGAATTGAAAAAGTTGCAGATGTAACTTGAAGAATTTTTAAAGAAGGGTTAAATACGTCGAAGTGTGTCACCTTGGGGAGCCCCAATTCTTTTTGTAAAGAAGAAAGATGGGACCTTAAGGCTGTGTATTGATTTCGTACAACTGAATAAGGTCACAATAAAGAACAAATATCCTTTGCCAACAATTGATGATTTGTTTGATCAACTGAAAGGTGCAAGGATATTTTCCAACTTTGACTTGTGATCAGACTATCATGAAGTAAGGATAAAATAAGAAGACATCAACAAGACAACATTCAAGACAAGATATGGTCATTATGAATTCACGGTAGTGCCATTTGGACTATTGAATGCTCCAACAATATTTATGTGCCTGATGAATACAGTGTACTGGGAGTACATGGACACATTTGTGATTGTGTTCCTAGATGATATACGTGTCTATTCTAAATCAAAAGAGGAACACGAGAAGCATTTAAGAATGGTGTTGCAAGTTTTAAGAGAGCATAAATTCTATGCTAAACTAAGTAAGTGCATATTTTATGAAAAGAAGATTCAATACTTGGGGCATATAATTTCAACAGATGGGATAGTAGTAGATCCTGAGAAGATAGAGGCCATTAGAGGATGGGTAGTGCCAAAGAATGCGACAAAGGTTAGATCATTCATGGGCCTTGATGGTTACTGCCGAAGATTCATAAAAGGATTCTCAAAGATTGCAAGTCCAATAACTTATTTTCAAAATAAGGAACTGAAGTTTGAATGGACTTCCAATCGTGAAGAGAGTTTTCAATAGTGTAAGAAAATATTGACAAGTGCACCAATATTAAAGATTGAAGATCGAGATGAAGACTTGGTTGTGTGCATTGATGCATGGAAGGAAGGGCTCGGTGGAGTTCTCAGTCAAAAGTATCATGTGGTATGCTATGAATCAAAGAAACTATTGGGTATGTGTTATATTCTTTGCACGAGTAGCCTAGGGAAACATGTCACATATTTAGGTGGTTTTTCGGCACATGGTTTTTGTCGATGGTTTTCTATTTCCGGTTAAGGAATTAGGGTTGTGGACTAATCCAGTTCATTGGGTTAGGGTTTTGGATTCCGTTGGCTCCTATATGTATATTGTATTGTAAACAATGTATAACACATGAATGAATATAGAATATGCTGGTTTTCCCGGTTTGGGTTTCCAGGGGAAAAATCTCTGTGTAATGTTTGTATTTGTCATTGTATCTTTTCTGTTCTTTTATTGAATATCTGTTTGCAGTAGATATTGTATAAGATTAAAATCTACACTTGGTATCACAGCTTTGTTGGCTTCAGGGGGACAACTTTGGGGTCAAGGGTTTGGATCGGGACTGTGATAAGCCTTGTTACAATGGGAGATCCGTGGTATTGATTTTTCAGGTGAAATGAAATGGCAAGCAATTCAAAGATGGAGATCGAGAAGTTTAACGGGAAAAGTTTTGAGCTGTGGAAGCTTAAGATGTAAGACATGTTGGTGGACAGAGATTAGTGGATCACAGTAGATCTAGGTACTGCACGTACAAGAACTTCAACATATGACTGGAAAAAGTTGGATTGGAAGGCAAAATGCACAATCCGACTGTGTCTCTCCGATTCAGTATTACTGAATGTGTCAGAGGAAGCTACATCCAAGGATTTATGGGAAAAGTTGGGGAAGTTGTATCAGTTTAAGTCCCTGGTAAATAAACTATTCCTGAGAAAGAAGCTGTATAACCTGAGGATGAGATATGGAGACTCGGTGGCAGAGCATTTGAACGCCTTCAGTACTATGGTAAGTCAGTTAGTATCTGTTGAGATTAAAATTTTAGATGAAGATAAATGTATTAGTTTATTGTGTTCTTTACCAGACTCCTGGGATAGTCTAGTTGTGACCATAGGTAGTAATACAACTGCCTTGAAGTTTGATGAAGTGGTCTCATCCTTTTTGTCGGAGGAGATGAGATGGAAGAATATGGAAGGACATAACACAAACGCATTATTTGCAAGAGGACGTTCCCAGGAAAGGAATAGATCTAATTTCTCAAGTGGGATATCTAAGTCTAAGGGTAGATCTAAATCTCTCGAAAAGTTTGTAAGGGTATGTTGGAGATGTGGAAAAGAAGGGCACTACAAGAAGCAATGTAGATCCAAGGTTGAGAAAAAGAAGGGATTTGAAGAATCTCATTCTACAGAAGAAAAGACCTCCAAGGAAGAAGGAGGGGATGTGTACTTGGCTTCTTCAAGCACACATGCAGATCATGAGGCATGGTTGGTTGACTCTGGGGCATCCTTTCATATGACTCCCCACAAAGAGTGGTTATGCAAATATGAAAGGTATGATGGAGGTAATGTTTTCTTAGGTGATGAGTCGACAACCAGAACCATAGAACGAGGAAAAGTCAAGTTGAATCTCATAGATGGAAGGATTAGAACACTACCTGGTGTTCTGCACATCCCAGGTTTGGCCAGAAATTTGATTTCTGTAAGCAAAATGGACGATGCAGGCGTAAATTTTTTTTTGAAACGGAAACCTGCAGGATGGTTCGAGGAGAAATGGTGTTGTTGAAAGGAGTTCAGTTTGGAACTTTGTATAAGATGGAAGGAAGCACTATTAGTGATGAGTGTAATAGTTCCATTGTTCTTGATATTGGAGTTGAAGAAGAAAGAACTCCTATAGTCTCTGGAGAAAAGGTTATGTCGTGGCATCAAAGATTAGGGCATATCGGAGACAAGGGTCTTTGACTACTACACGGTAAAGGTATGGTTGAATGTATGTCTAACTGCTCTCTAGATTTTGATTTATGTGAACATTGTCTATATGGGAAGCATAATTGGGTAAGATTCCCCTCTGGTGCAAAGAGGGCAGAAGGAATCTTACAACTAGTTCACAGTGATGTTTTTGGACCTGTGTCAGTTTCATCATTGGGAAAATCTGTGTACTATGTCTCATTTATAGATGACTTCTCGAGGAATAATTGGATATAATTCCTCAGGAAGAAATCCGAAGTCTTTGACATGTTTAAAGAGTTTAAGGCTCTTGTTGAGAATCAAATAGAGAAAAGAATAAAGGTGTCAAGGACAGATAATGGCAGAGAGTTCTGCGGGAATGAATTTGAAGAATTCTGTAAGAAGTGCGGTATAGAAAGGCAGAAGACTACTCCATATACATCTCAACAGAATGGAGTTGGAGAAAGGATGAACATGACACTGATGGAAAAATCAAGGTGCATGCTTAGTGGTGCCGGGCTAGGGCAAGAATTCTAGGCAGAGGTAGTGGGTATTGCATGTTACCTGGTCAACATATCAACCTCATCAGCGTTGGATGACAAGACTCCACAAGAGGTATGCACTGGTATGGAACCTTTTCTCACACATCTCAAGGTATTTGGTTCTGATGCATATGTTCATGTTCCAAAGGAAAATAGGAGTAAGCTAGATAAGAAGGCCAAAAAGTGTATCTTTATTGGATACAAAGATGGTCTCAAAGGTTATAAGCTTTGCAACCCAGAAACTAAGAAGGTAGTGTATAGCCGAGATGTGGTATTTAGAGAAATGAAGGATGTTGTTAGACAGGAAGTCCTACCAAGTAAGGAAGAACCAAATAAAATAGAGTTTGATTTAAAAGATGACGAGTCAGACTCTACAAAAGAACAAGAATCAGAAGAAGAAGATCCTCATACTCCAGTATTGAGGAGATCTGTTTGAGAAAGAAGTCTACCGGAAAGGTACACTTCATCTGATTTCCATTCAAATTTTGCTTTGTCTATTACTGATGATGATCCTAGAACTATCAGGGAGGCAGTGGATTCAGAGGATGCAAATCTTTGGAAAAGGGCCATGAATGAAGAAATGACATCTTTGGATAAGAATGAGGCTTGGGATCTAGTGGAGTTGCCAAGTGGAAGTAAGCCCATTGGCAGCAAATGGGTATTTAAAAAGAAGTTGAATGCAGAAGGAAAAG
>SNQJ01S0220147.1:0-15154 GCA_010110895.2 Picea sitchensis | reverse complement strand
AGGGAATCAATGATTTGGATTCCTATGATCTATCATTTTCATTTTATCATGTACTATTTAGTATCTAGATGCCTCATGATGATTCATCTCATGAGATACATTTATTTTGATCAGTTAATGTGATTTTGTATCTACTATTATCCTATCAAGAACATGTTTCAGAATTTTCAGTTTAGTAACAATATGTGACCACTTGACATCTTATGCATCTTATTTATTGGTTGTATTTTCATATTTATGTAGAAAAGTGTTTATTTGATGTTGTTGTTGCTTTACAAGTTTAAAAAATTGAAAAAAATGATTGTTTTTGTATTTTTTTGAGGTCTTGCCGACATATTCCTACATATTCCGACATTTTCCGTCGATGTCGCCGAGAAGTTATATTTCGGACCCTTGCCGACACTTTCCCCGACACGACATATACAACATTGGTCTTGAGTGCTTTGCGTACCTTTGCAATTGATAAGAAATCCAATAGAATTCTATCTATTGTGAGCATGCTTGGCTTGACGTGAATGAATATATTGTCTTGAATATCTTCTTCTCCTGCACATTTCAAGCAAGTTATTAGTATAGTGTATATCTTGTATCTAGCCTAATTTAGTTTCGTGTATCTCACATATTCTTTTGTATCTAGCTTTATCTATCTTGTTGTAATATTTGTAACTTTGTAATCTTTTGTAACGAATCCCCCTTTAACTTAGTTGACCCTTGCCCAATCTTACGCACTAGTCTTAGTTTCTCTAGGAAAAGGCTTGACTGTACATTTTAAATAGTTGCATCTTGCATTTGTTGCTTAACATCATAGGCTAGATTCCTCCTGACCATCTAACTAATTAAAACCAGCTCCTAGAACATTAAACTCTTAAACTCATCTAGTAACTAGGGTCTACCCCCCTTGGCTTCCCTAGGAGTTAGCCTAGACGAAAGAGGTTCAAGTCAAAGTGACAGCGTGGACTTTGAACCTAAGCATTGTGCCTCCGAGGACACACTAAGTGAGCAGCACTTAGCTCACGTTTGCAAGTGTGTATAAGGACGGCAACAACCTCTAGCCAAAAGAAAGCCAGGATGGCTTAAAAAAACAATGCAGGAAACAGAAAAGATAGTTGCTCCCAAAGGAACTTTCAGGGAAAGTAAGAGGCCTCACAGGTTTGGAGGCTATGTTGCACTGATGAGAAGCATCAGTGATGTCGAATGTAATACCCCAAGGACGTGCCCCAGTTGTATTATGTATTGTAATACATGTTTTGTAGGCTGGTGAGCCGAGTTATAATAAGCTAGGAGGCTTATTTGATGATTAGGCCGGAGAGCCTAGGTGTTAAAGGCCAAGAGCTTGGTTTTGTATATGCAATTATGCAGATTATTAATAAAATGTAAACATCGCTGCGTGCAGACCGACCACGAAGAAAGAGTGATGGGGGACTAAGCTTCCACAAGGTTGGGTAAGGGAAAGGGGGCTGAAGGTTTGGGCCTAGGGGCTAATCTAGGGAGCTTACCTCTAAAGGGGATAATAATTTATTGTTATTTCCTAAAAGGCTAAGATAGAAAATTGACCAAGTGTTGTCCTAAGTTCCCGGAAAAGGAACGTATGAGAAGTGGAGTGCATGCAGGTCCAGGAAGACAGGTGTCGACCTGGGCTCATGCAGCTAAAACCCAAGAGTCAGATCGTGTTGGGGTTCGGCTCCCCATTCTGTCATCCTTCACCTGAGTTCGCGGGTCATTCTTCCATCCTCCACCTAAACCCGTTTTTGGCCTCTGCGTCTGCATCTTCATAACCACGCGCAGTGAAGGTTGTTTGGGCTGCCATTTGCCCATTCTCCGTCTGAACTCGTTGGCCTCTGTCACCGACCTCTGTACATCCGCGGTCACCCGAGAAACCACTCACAGGAAGGGGAAAAATCCGACCTGTGTATCCTGTGAACCTAGGGAGAACTCTGGACCGATCCGCGTCTTCTGTGAAGTCCGAGCACCTTGTAAATGTCTGAGCCGTGTTGTATCATAATTGTTGGTTGTTGCGGCCACGCAGTTCCTTGACTGAGTGTGTCTTGCTGTCGTCGGTTGTTTCTTACTGAGCCTTGTTGTGTCTTAGTGTGGATTGTTGTCATTTTTGGATGTCCATACCCAAATTTCATGTTGCTGCTGTCACCCATGACTTATCCGAATTGCTATTGTTGTTGCCGTTATCCTCACCTTGTGGGAATTGAGTTGAAACCGGTTGAAGAAGCGGGTTGTCGGGCCCGTGGTAGAAGAGGCAGGTTGTCAGGCCTGTGAGCAGCTCTCTCCAGGTGAGAGAGTTTGCTGGGAAGTGGTTTTCTCCTCGAGAGAGTCCAGCACCAGCTACGGAGCTCTGAGAATTCTTGATCCGGTCTGTTGTTGAGACCCTGAGAGGGAGGTGAACCAGTCGATGGACTGTGTGACAGTGAAGGTGTATACTCCCGGGTGGAACAGGCATGTGGGGAATGAGAGTCCGTGAGTAGTGGGCGTAAGAAGGCTCCTTGAGAGAATCCTTCCAATTGCACTATGCAATTTCCTGTAACCTCAGCCTTGTCTAGGATTCTCTTGCCCTGGGTGGAGCTTAGTCCCAGCTCGGGGGTGACCCACTGTTGAGCGTGATGAGCAGCGTGGTCTATGGCTGGGAGGTTCGTGGAAGGTCTGCACGTAGTTGGTGGTGTTACTCCAATTGAAAAGATAAGTATCAGTATGTGCTTAATTTATATGTTATGCATGTCTGTGATGCTTGAATATTATCATGTATTCCGTTGCGTATATGAACTATTGTTAATTCCATTGATTTTGTATAGTAGCAGTAATTCTGTGATTATTGTGTTATGTGTTTAATTTTCATTAAAATGCATATATTATATAAGTGTATATTCCGCGGTGGTAACATTACCCGGTCTCTGTGTTGACCAGGGATACCACAGTTTGGTATCGGAGCTAAGTGAAGCCTCCGAGTAGTGGCATTGCCCGGCCTGTTGGTGGTTGGGGATGTTACAAATTGGTATCAGAGCATGGTTTTCAACACTGAGCCTGGATGAGCCATGTTAATGGAAGTTGAAGCAAGAGTTTCAGAAGGAGTTGTTGTCGAAATGGACAAACTCAAGTTCTGACCCAAGGTTTCAACGCAGAGCCTGGATGGGTTGGGTAAGTGGTCATTGGACTCAAGCTTCAAGTGGAAATTGTGTCTGGAGGACCAATTTCGAACCTCAGAACCTTCCTGAGTGCCAAGAAGTTACCTTGGTCGTGTTACGAAACTCAGGAGGAGTAGCGGTGTCGTAAAACCACGACAGAAGTGGTATTGGGCCGCAGAGTAATGTGGACCTTAAGATCTGTTCGGGAGAAGGAGAATCCTTCACGACCGTCAGATCTGGTAATGTTGCGAGGCAGTTAGCTGTGAATTCCTTTGGAAATCCGCAGAGTAACAGAGTTTGTTCTGCGTCGTAGGATCTGTTCGGAAGGAAGGGAAATCCCTTACGACCGTCAAATCTGGGGAAGGTGCAGAGGAGTTAACCCAGAAGCACTTCGGACTTCGCGACTTCAGTGAAGTCTGATGCCAAAAACAAGAGAAGGGTCGAAGCCCAAAGCTCCGAAGTGGATCTACACCGTAGATCTAGAGAGGAGAGCTCGACCGTTGGATCAAGCCAATGTTAAAAGGTCAAATGAAGTAGTGAAGGGCGAAAGCTCCCGAAGAGCCGAAGTAGTGAGTCATGATGACGTCACTTGGATTGACATGGACACATGGGTTGTGTGCCATGTATAAGTGGGTTCCGAACCCATGGAAGGTTGAAATGCCATATGGAACGTGACGTGTGACACCCATCTGATTGGGCCACGAGTCAGCCGCTAGTATTCCGCCACGTGGCACTCCATATGAGCATGGTTAGTGGGACCCGAGGTTACGTAACGTAGTTAAAGGTCGGAGGACCCACACTAATGTTGATCACGATACATCCAGATCGACGGCCAGGAGGAATTGCAGGGACCCAATTTGCATGGAAGTTAATTATCCAAGGCAGTCCCGCAATCCAAACTGCGGTTTCACCGAGGGGTTACGTGTCAACGTCAGAAGAATTGCGGGACGAAAGGCGGGTTACTCCAAACCGCTACCACATGCCCCCGCAATTGGAAAACGTTAAGTGATGTGACGTAATGACGTCACCAAGGATGATTGGGGATGTTTGAAGATTAACAATTCAGATGTGTGTATGCGAGATCCTCCGAAGTCCCGAAGACCCGAAGACCCAGAACTCAGACACCTGAAGTTCCATAGTAAGTGTTAGTCGTCCGATGCTGAGTAGACGTGGACGGTTGATCCGCCCTACTTCGCGAGTTCGGTAATTCAAAACTCAGAGGGTCTGTTGTGTTGTGCTTTAAAAACTTCCGAAGCCAAAGACCCGAGTAAGCATCTAGTGATCTAGCGCTTGGTCACGACCCATGGTCACATGGGTTGGGGACTGAGAGAAAGGGGCTAGTGCCCGAAAATGATTACAGAGCAGAGAAGAGCTTGAAAAGAAAATGAAATCTAAACGTTTTTCTTAAATCAAATTGGTTTGAATGCGTAAACTGGTGAAGTATTGAATAAGTTTCAATTGTTTCTCTTCTTTGAGTTTTCGGGTGCAAGCAGTGCACATTGTCCGCAAGGAGTGCGTTGACAGAAGTAAGTTAACCTCAGAGAAGCTCAAGAGAGATACCGTTGAACCTTATTCAGCAGAAGTGCAAGGAGCGCACAGGGAGAACTCTGTGTTGAGTTCAAAGAGAGATAGAGTCACTGACAACTCTTTGTCGAGTTCAGGGAGAAGAGTGTCAGAGGAAGATACTCACAGAGCTGTTGAACACTTTGTAGAAAATGCTCAGCAAGGTGTGCTTTGAGCAAAAGGTTGCCAAGAGGGCACGAAGTTTTCCTTTGAAAGGAAACAGAAGGGCCGAGACCCTTAAGAGAATTAGTAAATCGAAAAGCTCGAAAGAGATAACGCAAGGAGTGCGTGGGAGATGGACTCATTCTAAGTCCTAAAGCTCAAAAGAGATAATGCAAGGAGTGCGTGGGAGATGAACTCATTCTAAGTCCTAAAGCTCAGAAGAGACAACGCTTACGAGAGCGAAGACAAGATCCAAGAGGCAGACTCGCAGGAGAAAGGTCAAAGGCCGAAGCCTTTGAACAGTGACAAAATCTTCCAAGGCGGAAGAAGTCAAAAGCTCAGGAGGAGGAGCAACAACAACCATCAGATCGGTTGTGGGGAGGGGCCTGGACCATTAGATCATCGTCCAGCAGAACAAAGGAATCGCTTCGAGAGTTTAGTTTTGAGTTGATCGAGGAGGTCAAAGGACCGTTGATCTGGTCTTGGTCGGAAAGAGCTGAAGTCCCGAAGAGAATCAGGGTCGTTGATTTGGAGAGGACGCGTGGCAGAAGATCTGTCACTCCGGGGAAATTCACTCCGGAGACGTGTGTGTGGAGACGTGAGAACTCCCGAAGGCCGAAGAGTCGGAGTTCATCAGAATCGTCTGATTGTTGAGGACAGGTGTCATTAGATCTTCCACTCCGGAAGATTGTCATACGGGGAAAAGCAGATAGTTGAGAGTTGAAACTCCTGAGGGCCGGAGAGCCGGAATCAATTGTAGTCATTGATTTGGAAGGGAGCTACGTGTCGACAAATCGTGTAGATCTGGGATCGTGTGTGGAAGGAGGAAAGAAGGTAGAAAAGGGGAGATAGATAGCAACCGTTGATCGCGGATCATCGTCAAGGGATTGGAGATCGACGGACGAGCTGGATTGCGAGGCCAGAACTTGCTTGGATGTTAAAAATCTGAGAGCAGACTGCAATTTATACCACGGTTTTAACAAAGTGATGAATGACATCTGGAGGTGAATTGTGGGACGAAAAGCGAAATGGCCTAAAACCACTCTTGCCCACACCCGCAATCACAGTTTTCCATGAGTTCATAGCCCATGGTCTTATGAAGGAAGGGGCTAATGAAAAAGGGTCTAGCGCCTGAAACTTGGAGTTTTGGAAGCGCACAGGAATAAGCCCAAGAGTCTGTCAGGACCTGCGCCTAAAGGAGAAAAGGGGGCATGTGTATAATTGTTTTGGGTTCAATCACGAGCCCGAAGAGTCAATGCGACTCGGAAGTTTGAAAGATCCTTTGACCGGGAGGTCAGCAGACCCCGCTGAGGTGGGGGCACTGCGTCGAAAGTCCTCAGGGCAGGAATAATCATGCACAGTTATCACAGTAAGAGCACAAGAAGATTCAGGAATTCGGGAAGAATTGTAGACTTCTGGGATCAACAAGGAAAATTTTTATAGGGAGAAAGAAGTTGTTGAAATTTCTGTGGCAGCAAGTATGTTATGACTTGTTGAGTCAGCCAGAGGAAAGAATGCTTGCGTGTTTGCAAGTGTTGTTGGTGATGTTGTTGCATAAGGAGTGAAGCAACAGAGAGTTGAAGTGTTGGTTATAAGTTTGATAAAAGAAGCATGAAAGCTTCTACTACCATCAAACTTTCAAGTAGTATAAAATTTATTAATGGCAGTCATGCAGGTATGAGCTTTTATTACTCTTTTTGCATAATTGCTGAAAGGAAATTTAGGTAAGAATTTCCTCAGCCAGAGTTATTTTATAAAATCCCATGATTATATTATTGAATGCATACCACTGGATGTGGTAAAGGCTGGAGGCCTGTATTAATTCAAAGTTTTTTAGCTTCTGAATGCACACACTGACATAGTAAAATGTCATGTTAATTTGGTTATGGAGTAATAACCAAAGAATTAAAAGATAAGAACTTGTTATAGGAATGAATGCCAGTAAGCTAGTCATGTATGAGACTAGGACAGGGTTGGATATGGCAAGGTACGGATATGGAAAGGTTATGAGCCACACAGGTACTAAAATCTTCCTACCTTTAAATAAAACTTGGGCTACAACCTTTTTGCTAACACTAATGAACACCACAGAATTATATTCTTGGTGCAGTGTTCGGGTCAAAAAGGAAGGCATCCAATTAATTGGGAAGACAATAGGAAGTGTGTAGAGAATGTGTCAACACATTGGCCAGAAATCCAACTCATGGATGGTGAGATACATGACTGAGATAAAGAGCATTATGTAATTCAATGCAAGGTGTACTAAATAAGTATGCATGGAGAATTGCACTCATGCATAGTAAGTGATAGAATTGTACACTAAATGCAATGGTTGAATATGTTTTGTAAGTACATGCATATATATTATTGCATGGAAATAATTGTTATTAACAGCTGAAATGTTGTGAACTCATGAAGCTGAGAACATTTCAGGAGTTGTTAGACATTGCAACAGGAAAGTTGCAAGTCAAGTAGTCACATGAGCATTGACTACAGGAAATTTTCTTGTTCAGAAAAAAGAAGTAATGAACTTACTGTTATTAATTATGAACATGCATATGCATAGAATGACGAGTCATTCTATTTTACTAAATTGTTTGGTAATTATGATTGAATTGCTAGATGCAAACAATTCTAAGTTCATTGCATATGGTTTTGTACATATTGCAATTGAATTATGATGTACAGGAAATACTGACAATTGTTGGCAGTATGCAAGATGAAGCCTTGCAGGAAAATGGTATGCAATTTGGTGCTTATGGAAAACCACAAGGAAGGATGCAATCTTAATATGGCAACAGCCAAGATGAATTATGAAATAGAATTTCATGTTTTGGGGAAAAAGTTGAATTCCCTTTGAACTAAATTTGAGTTTCTAAATAAATTATTTTATGTTTTCTCATGATAACTGCATGTGGGCAATGCAGATGAGATGATGTTGATTAAAGTTAGAATGTTGACTACAAAGAGTAGCTCGAGGAAGATGCTGATTGGAAACCTTTGAGGGCAGTTGGAACTTCGGGAGCCACGGTGCTCTAAGACTTCCTGAGTCGGCCTGTTGTTGAAGCCCAAGGAAAGGGAGGTGTAGGAGCCGATGGACTGTGTGACAGTGAAGGTGTACACTCCTGGGGTGGGACAAGCATGTAAGGAAGGAGAGACCGTTGGTTGGAGTGTTGATGAGGTTTGGTACCTTGGTCTAGACCATGTTGATATGGAAGGTCTTCTCAATCAAAAGATAAGTACAATTTTCTATTTATTGTATGGTGTGTATCTAGTATACAGGTTATAATGTTATTAGAATTGCCTGTATATACATATATATACATTTCATATATGCTTGCATTACCTGCATCCATGACTGTACATAATGTGTTTCATGTTTCATTGCTTAAAAAATATATATCCGATGTTAATCATGTTATTGATTGGAATGTGATTCAGGTGGAGCAAGAAGGCGTCTTCCAAGTGCATCTAGTGTGCATATTGGACCGGAAGAGCAAACAGCTCCAGAATCGAGCCATAGGGCTTGTAAAGGTCCAGTGGACCTGGTACGGTCCTGAGGACGCGACATGGGAGCATGAGGATGCTATGCGGGCAGAATACCCGCATCTTTTTGAAGATTTTGGAAATCTTGTTGATGCTGTGTAAAGAGTTGCACTGAGGACAGTGCAAAAATAAGGGGAGGGGATTATAATACCCCAAGGACGTGCCCCAGTTGTATCATGTATTGTAAACATTTTTTGTAGGCTGGTGAGTCGAGTTATAATAAGCTAGGAGGCTTATTTGTTGATTAGGCCGGAGAGCCTAGGTGTTAAAGGCCAGGAGCCTGATTTTGTATATGTAATTATGCATATCATTAATAAAATATAAACATCGTTGCATGCATACCGACCACAAAGAAAGAGTGATGGGGGACTAAGCTTCCACAAGGCTGGGTAAGGGAAAGGAGGTTGAAGGTTTGGGCCTAGGGGCTAAGCTAGGGGGCTTACCTCTAAAGGGGATAATAATTTATTATTATTTCCTAAAAGGCTAAGGTAGAAAATTGACCAAGTGTTGTCCTAAGTTCCTGGAAAAGGAACGTATGAGAAGTGGAGTGCATGCAGCTCCACGAAGATAGGTGTCGACCTGGGCTCATGCAGCTAAAACCCAAGAGTCAGCTCGTGTTGGGGGTTGGCTCCCCATTCTGTCATCCTTCGCCTGAGTTCGCGGGTCATTCTTCCATCCTCCACTTGAACCCATTTTTGGCCTCTGCGTCTGCATCTGCATAACCGCGCGTAGTGAAGGTTGTTTGGGATGCCATTTGCCCATTCTCTGTCTGAACTCATTGGCCTCTGTCACCAACCTCTGTACATCCGCGGTCACCCGAGAAACCACTCACGGGAAGGGGAAAAAACCAACCTGTGTGTCAGGTGAACCCAGGGAGAACTGCAAACTGATCCGCGTCTTTTGTGAAGTCCAAGCACCCTATAAATGTCTGAGCCGTGTTGTGTCATAACTGTTGGTTGTTGCGGCCACGCAATTCCTTGACTGAGTGTGGCTTGATGTCGTCCGTTGTTTCTTACTGAGCCTTCTTGTGTCTTAGTGTGGACTGTTGTCGTTTTTGGATGTCCATACCCAAATTTCCTGTTGCTGCTGTCACCTGTGAGTTATCTGAATTGCTATTGTTGTTGTTGTTATCCTCACCTTGCGGGAATTGAGTTGAAACTAGTTGAAGAAGCGGGTTGTTAGGCCCGTGGTAGAAGAGGCAGGTTGTCAGGCTTGTGAGCAGCTCTCTCCAGGTGAGAGAGTTTGTTGGGAAGTGGTTTTCTCCCAGAGAGAGTCCAGCACCATCTACGGAGCTTTGAGAATTCCTGATCCGGCCTATTGCCGAGACCCTGAGAGGGAGGTGAAGCAGTCGATGGACTGTGTGACAGTGAAGGTGTATACTCCTGGGTGGAACAGGCATGTGGGGAATGAGAGTCCATGAGTAGTGGGCGTAAGAAGGCTCCTGGAGAGAATCCTTCTGATTGCACTGTGCAGTTTCCTGTAACCTCAGCCTAGTTTAGGATTCCCTTGCCATGGGTGGAGCTTAGTCCTAGCTCGGGGGTGACCCACTGCTGAGCGTGATGAGCAGGGTGGTCTATGGATGGGAGGTTCGTGGAAGGTCTACACGTAGTTGGTGGTGTTACTCCAATTGAAAAGATAAGTATCATTATGTGCTTAATTTATATGTTATGCATGTCTGTGATGCTTGAATATTATCATGTATTCTGTTGCATATATGAACTACTGTTAATTCCATTGATTCTGTATGGTAGCAGTAATTCTGTGATTATTGTGTTATGTGTTTAATTTTCATTAAAATGCATATATTATGTAAGTGTATATTCCGCAGTGGTAACATTACTCGGTCTCTGTGTTGGTCGGGGATACTACAGTTTAGTATCAGAGCTAAGTGAAGCCTCCGAGTAGTGGCATTGCCTGGCTTGTTGGTGGCTGGGGATGTTACATTGAACCTTCTTCATTTGAAGAAGCAGATAAATTACAAGGATGGAAGGATGCCATGCTTGAGGAATTCAGGTCTATTCTAAAGAACAATGTCTGGGACATTGTGTCGAGCCCAAAGGACAAATCAGTGGTCTCTTCCAAATGGATCCATAAGATCAAACATGCAGCCGATGGAAGTGTGGAAAATTTCAAAGCAAGATTTGTAGCCAGAGGCTTCACTCAGAAAGAAGTAATTGACTACGACAAGACTTTTGCCCCCGTAGCCAGGTATACCTCCATTCGAGTCATTATTGCATTAGCTTTAGTTCTTGGTTGGAAGTTACATCAAATGGACGTAAAAACAACATTCTTGAACGGAAAGATTGAACATGAGGTCTTTGTGGAACAACCAGATGGTTTTGTACTGCATAACAAAGGCATGCATGTATGCAAGCTAAGGAAGGCCTTCTATGGTCTTAAGCGGGCTCCCAGAGTTTGGTATGACAGGATTGATGGCTTTCTTAAAAGCCTGGGCTTTCAGAAAAGTGATGATGATGCAAATTTGTACTTCAAGGTAAGAGGGAACCATCCTGTTATACTAATATTGTCTGTTGATGATCTCTTTCTGACAGGAGATGAAGGGATAATAGCTTGGTTTAAGAGGGAGCTAATCTCAGAATTTGAGATGAAAGACTTAGGCTTGATGCATTACTTCCTAGGATTGAAAGTGTGGCAAAGACAGGGCGAGATATTTCTAGCACAAGGAAAATACACAGTGGATGTGTTACAGAGGTTTGGTATGATGAATTGTAAATCCATGTCTACTCCGATGATTACCAACCTCAGGAAGCTGCATGATTCTGATACAGGTTCAGATTTGGTGGATCCCGCCATGTATAGATAGTTTATTGGATCATTGATGTATATGATCCATACCAAGCCAAACATATGCTATGAAGTGATTGCAATGAGTTAGTTCATGGCAGAACCGAGACAGAGACACTCGGTGGCAGCAAAGCACATCTTGAGATATCTCAAAGGGACCATTACCTATGGCCTGAGATATACATCCAGTGGAGGTTTATTTCTGCATGGGTATGCAAATGTTGACTGGGAAGGAAGCCCAGTGGACCGGAAGAGTACTTCCGGATACTGCTTCAGTTTAGTATCCGCTATGATATCTTGGTCAAGCAGGAAATATGGATCCATTGCACAGAGTACAACAGAGGCTGAGTACATTGCAACAAGTGATGCTAGCAAGGTAGTATGTCTTAGAAAATTGGTTTCTTGGTGACAAGCTTGAGACGACAGTGGTTCACTGCGATAATTAAAGTTGCATAAAAATGACAGAGAACCCAATATTTCACGAAAAGTCAAAACATATTAACATGAAGTACCACTACATTAGAGACTTGGTCTAGAGAAAACTGTAAAGCTACAGTACATAGCCACGAGCGAGAAGGTAGTTGATATTTTGACCAAGCCATTGCCATTAAGACAGTTTGTGCAGCTGAGAGGCAAGCTTGGTGTGGTTGAGAATGACTCCCTTGCTGAGAGGGAGTGTTAAATTTTCCAGCATCAACAATTATTCTCCAATGAGAGGCCATATGGGCCACCCTAAGGCTAGCCAGGGAGATTTGAAGAATCCACCAGTCTTGTAAGATATTGACAAAAGCCAGGGGAACAAACAACCTATGTGATTCGAACCAAAAGTCAAGACGAACAAGATGCTATATGATCTTGTGAGTCAAGATGTAAGTCTAATGCAAAATTCAGGGGGAACATACAACCTCTGTGAGCGTAGATAGTCTAGTGCAAAAGTCAGGGGGAACGTACAACCTCTGTGAGCATAGATAGACTAGTGCAAAAGTCGGGGGGAACGTACAACCTCTGTGAACCTAGTCAAGCCTTGCGAGCCATGAGCAAAAGTCAAGGCATCTAGAAAAAGTTAGGTTGAACATAAAATTCCTATGAGCTAGAAACAAACAATCTTCATGATATTGCAAATGATGTAAATGTGTTGATTTAGTGCGTTGGTATGTGTGACATTATCCACCAGGAAGAAATTCAAATTGCCATGTAAAGAGTGGAGTTGAATGTCTAGGTCAAAGTCAAAGTTGTCAAGTTTTTGTTGCATGTTGCATGTTGCATATTGTATGCATGTCTAGTTGCATGTTGCATGCATGCATGACATGTGCATGTTGAGTTAGTTTGCATGCATTGCCAAGTCACAAGGGCGAGTTGTATTCTTAACTGAAGTGTAAAGTCAAGTTCTAAATTCGAACTCAATTGTAAAGTTGAGTTATGACAAGCACGCATTCACGCTTCTAATTTGAGCCCTCTCCTTCACCTCTCCATTCCTATATAAGCAGAGGTCGACCCTCCTTCTTGTCATTGTGTTTTGTAGTGCAAGGGTGTGAGTGCTTGTTTAATGTGTTGATGTGTATCAGTATTAAAAGGCAGTGAGTGTGTGTTACAGTGTTGATCAGTGTTAGCAAGATGCATAGATATCTGTATATCAGTCCAGAAAGGCAGTGTATATCTCTGTTAGGAGAGGTTGCATATCAGTCCAGAAAGGCAACATATATCTCTGTTAGGAGAGGCTACATATCAGTCCAAAAAAGGATGCATATATCTCTATTTGGAAAGGTTGCATATCAGTCCAAAAAAGGCAACAAAGCAGCACCCAGACAGTGCATAGTTTCTTCCACAGTGTTGGTCGATAACAGGAGATTATATCAGCAAAGTTTCTCAGTGTTCTATAGGTCATACAGTCTGGTCTAAGTCGTCTTGGCAAGCTCATTTAAGAGAAGAATTTCATGGTGGATATTTGTAAGTGATCATACTTTATTAATGCAATAAAAGGAAATTGTTTGTTGGGGTTTTGCTCCCTGTATAGCGTTTCCCCAGGGTATATGCGTTGTGATCTTGCATGCTGGTAAATTGTTATGTTTATTACTATTCTGGTTTATGAATTATGTTAAGCTAAGTTCAAAGTACAATCAGAATTTAAAGAAGTAATTACCGTATTAAATCAAGCTCATAATTTAACAAACAATTGAAGAACACCCCGGAAAAGAATAAAGTAAAATAGAAGACCACAAAAGAGAAGTCGGCCCACAAGAAATAATAATAAAGTGGAAGTATAATTTCCAGGAAGAGAAGTTGGCCCACAGAAATAATAAAGTAAATTTGAAGACNACCCAGAATAAGAAGTCGGCCCCAGACAGGCGCCCAGATTACTATAAATACAAGTTTGGGTCAGTTCATTTGTACAGCCACACAGTTCTTCTGCAGTGCGCACTAGGCAGTTGTAGTTGCAGTTTCGTTATTTATGGTTTCTGGTTCTCTTGGAGAGTGCGCCCCACTGGGGGAAGGATATTCTTGATGGTTCTTGGTGATCTCTCTTGAGCGCTACCTCTAGAAGAGTTGTGTGGAGCTGCCTAGTTGCTTCGTGCCAGTTGTCGTAGCAGTTAAAGTTGCAGTTGCAGTTACCAGTTACCAGTGGCGCCAGCTCTGTGGTGTCAGTTCTAGTGATGCGCCTATCTTGATGTCAGCTCTATGGTATGCTATCTTGGTACCATTTTTGTGGTGTTGATCAGTTGTCTACCCTCGCTAGGGTTCGACAAGAAGAAGAGATAAGTATTTTTTATCAGGGTTCTTCATTGTTGGTTTTCTCTTGAGATTAGAGCTTGTTCATGGTTGTATTGGAATATTCTCTCTAAGAAAAGTTGGCTAGGTTTTTCCCCGAGTTTGGGGTTTTCCCAGGATAAATCTTTGTGTCTTCTTGTGTTTGTTTATCTATTGCTTATATATTTCAGTGTATGATTATTGAAAGTTAAAAGAAGGTATAAATGCTATGGAAAATCTAATATTAACTAAACTAATGAAAATCTAACAGTTTCTACATAAATATTTCTACTTTCAGTACAGATAAAATATATTGCATATTATATAGAGATTTTCATGACACCAATATAATACCCTTTATGCAATAGTAAATGTCAATTACAAGACATATATAAACCTCAAAACTTGACATAAGCTAAGAGGATAACTTGAAATTCCCATGTCATTATGTTGTCTATACCTGATAAACCAGTCCCATGGAAAAAATTAATCAGTTGAATTTTATCTTAACAATGCCCGAATATGAATCTTCTTTTTAAGCGCTTGAACACAGTGTCGGGAGTGGAGCTGTGAGTGCGCCTGTTGAGGTGTGGTGTGTCGTCCTGGTCGGGAGTGGAACTGTGAGTGCGCCCGTGGAGGTGAGGTGGGCCACAGAAGCTGCAACTGCAAGAGGTTTAGGTGGGCTCCTGAATTGTCAGTCATTTGTCTCCAATAGACAGGCAGGTATTGTCCTGTTTCTTATTCTGTGTTTCTTTTTTCTTGTCCCCTATGGCAATGACAATACATTCAACACACATAAAAAATGGACAAGAGGTACCCGTCTCGGGTGAAACAAACCATTTAGGTCAAGTGAAAATTGTCTCTTCAAGCAAAGCAGGGAAGTGGGTTTGAGTCAACGCCAAACAGTTTCAGGGTATTTTAAAACGTAGAGTTGCTCGTCTAAAATGGGAACAGACAAAGAAAAAGTTGGCCCTCCGTAATAAACTTTCAAACAAGCCTCTTTTGCAAAGGTGTAACAGCAACAGGACTAAAGACAACAATCATTATGCGTTGTACAGTCCCACATCCACACCTCTCACATGGTCACCTGACCTGTATGTGCAAGAGTTACTAAATGCCAAGAGGAGATTGGAGGTTTTGGAAGTCAAAGGGCATGAGAGAGACCTTCAAATCCAACTATTGACAGTAGAAAATCGGGACTT
>SNQJ01S0220146.1:0-15154 GCA_010110895.2 Picea sitchensis | reverse complement strand
CCATTATAGAACTATCTTCTCTAATAGACCAAAACTCGAGTCAAGCTTAACACATATTTGGCCATAGGGAATGGTTCCCCTTTGAACCTAACTTATGGTTACCTTGATTCACATAAGGGTTAGGGGGTTTAGTGTGTATCGGGAAGTATTATCTCGAGGACCATAATTAGTAGGGATCTAAGTGTGTAGATGGTTTAGTTGGTACAAGGGTCATTGCAATTATGTGGCAATTTGTTTTGGGGAACGTACTAGTTAAAAGTTAAAGTGGTTTAGGGGGCTAATTGTCCTTCCATAAATCATAGAGATTAAGGGGTAATGTAATGTCCCCATTTTTGGGTTCCCTTGCTCTGCAAATGGAGATGACTTACGGGGTTTGTGTCAACATGATCAAAGGGGTAATTTGATGTTACTAGTGAGCTCAGATGGTTTAGAGGAGTTATGTGATGCTTTCAGAGGTCTGTTTATCATATTTCATCATCTGGATTACTGTTGCATAGTAAGTTTTTTATTATGATGCATTTTGACCATTCCCGTAATTTTGGAGTGATATTGAGCATTATTTAATTGATTTCACTAAGATTGTTATTTTTAGTAAATTATTAAGGGGGGCACCTTAGTGTAATAGCTTGTTGGAACCATAATGAAAAGCTATAAATGTTGGGAGGATGAAAAGTGACTTACAATGCCCGGAAATGTTTTAAAATAAGATAAATCACTTTATGGAGTTAAAAGGGTGTTATAAAGTGACTTTGGTGAAATATTAAAGATACATTAAAAACTCACTTTTATATTATTTAATTGAAGGGAAAAAAGGTAAAAAGGGTATAAAGGACAATTAGGAGTTCATTCTCTCATAATGCATGATTATTTCTTAAAATCGATTTGGAGAGCTCTTGTAGCTTTCTAGGGTTCCAGGAGTGAAACCATTCAGTAGATTGGTATTGGTGGTGAAACTATCTACCCTAGCTGATCAAAGGGAGAGATCACACATATCTCCCATTAAATTTGTTATCGCACAAGTTGTAGGTTGGGTAAAGCCCGACCAAAATCGCAAAATGGTGACAACTAAGAGAACACCTACCCACTGTCACCTTATATAGGTATCCCCGTCACTTTAGAGATGAAGTAATCACCTCAAAGGGGGAATCCTGGTGAACCTAGGGGAAATGAGATGGAATATGAAGAGATAATGAATTATCCCCTTATGGATCAATCATGGAAGGCAAAAAGGGCTTGAAAAGAGTCTCGTAGATGGTGGAAGATGCACCACAATATAGAAGACCTGCCAAGAAGTGATTGTACATGCCCGAGACACACGGAAAACAAAGATACAAGCCCAATGATATGTTGGACAAGTAAGTTATGCTTGTTGTCCCTAATTGCAGCAATAAATAGTAATATATATCAGCAACAAAGAGAAATAAGAGCTGTAAATAAAGTTTCTAAAAGTCTAGTTAAAGATGCAAGAGATTAGCTAGCAATGACTAGTTTAACTCAAGTAATAATGTGTGAGACTTTAGCAACAAGATAAGGTTGTCATAAACAAGCACTACACAGATAATTATCAGCCTTATGTATGTAGCAAACAAGTTGTTACAACAAAGAAATCAACCACCCAAACTTGACAAAAATCCACCCAAAAAGTGCATTGAGGTTAGTAGAGGATAGGGACAAACTTTTAGCAACTTCTGACTATTGGTTTGTGAGTAATTGAGAGATTTGTATTAGGTTTTTTGCATACCTGATGGTTGTAGATTAAATGTTATAACAGCAGCAAGAAGCACTTAGAAAAATGAGATGCCCTAGTGGCTCAACCAAGCAAATAGAGCATAGAATTGATTCCAATTTAGACAATCTCAAAATCTCGAGTTTTCACGTTAACCAATGCAAGATTTTATTTATTCAATGCAATTAGATTAGTGCCTTTAGCTATTGGGTTATGGAGTCAAATAAAGAGTAATCCGACAATGTTATCTCCTTGGGGGTGTAAACCCTTTTACTCCCCAAGGCAAGCAAGGCTAACTAGGAAGTACTAGGAGGGTGTAAACCCTTTTACTTCTCCTACTAAAACCTAATGCAACAAAATATTCCAAGACAAAAATGATGGATATGGTGGGGTTGTAAACCCTTATACTCCCCAAGAATTCTAGCAAATCAAACTTGTAACCATCAATGAAGCAACAATAAGATAAAATCATTATCTAGTCCAAGCAATGACAAGATAAACCTCCTTTTACCCAGATTTATCCACCACACATGCAAGAGAAAAGCTCCAAGAGAGGTAGCGCACTATTTCTTCCACCAATAGCATAAAGAAACCATAACAAGAGCACAAGAGAGAGAGATTGCCCAAAGAGGGCGCAGATTTCAACTAGGAGTCTTCTGACAATGGGAGATTTATGATTCAAATGAGATACAAATGATCTTTATTTATACAAAATGTTCTAAACATAGTTTGTCCACAAAGTTAGGGTAAAACGCAAGATAAGGGGTCAACAACCCTCATCTTGCCCCTTTACACAAAATAATACTTTTTAATTCATACTTGTGCACATAAAAGAAACCCTAAAACATGACGTCACCCTCTTTTTGGGCAATGTTTGGCACTTTTGGTCAAATCGTTGAGTTGGAGAATTGAATGTTAGGCCTCCAAAAGCCAATGGCCTTCAATCAATGTCTTTCTTCCATGATCCAAGGGTTCTTTCCTCCAAAACATGCCAAGTGTCCTCAACACCACCAAACCCTACCCCTAATATGACGTCAAGCCCTCAAAGGTGACGTTTTGGCCTCCTTAAGCAAGTCGTTTGGCTGGTAGGGGCTAGGTGAGGTCCTCCATGATGTCCCCAAGGCCTCCAAAGGTATGTCTTCGTCATCTGGCATGTGGGCCCTTGGCATCCAACCTATGGGCTTCAAGCCCAATGGAAGCCCAAGCTAGGCTTGTTCTTCCAAATCTATCCACCAGCTAGGTCCTACAAAGACAAACGGATACACCCTCCAAGGATCTCAATTCAAATGCTTCATGATAAGTAAATCAAATCAATAAAAGAGCCATCTAAGCAAGTACATTCAAACCACCTCATCAAAATAAACCAATGCTCAAAGACCCTGTGCAATTTACCAAGTTTAGGTATGGGAGGGTTAACAAAACGACCTATTGGATGAATTGTATCTCAAGTTTAGGGGTGTTTCCTGAGGGGAACTCCTTCTAAGTCATGTGGATGAGGTGTTGTAGATGGGGGGAGACTTTTGGGCATGGGTTTCATGACATACAAGGGGTTGTAGTGTTTCATTCATTAGTGCCTTTGTAGAAGGTGTGTTGCACCTTTGTTTTCAATGCAACCTTTTTTCCAAGCCCATTTATTGTCTTTTATTCTTTTGGGATGTTTCCAAGTTGAAGCCAAGGTGGGGCTTCTACCTAAGCATTAAAAATTGTTCCC
This sequence comes from Picea sitchensis, assembly GCA_010110895.2. Classification (NCBI taxonomy): domain Eukaryota; kingdom Viridiplantae; phylum Streptophyta; class Pinopsida; order Pinales; family Pinaceae; genus Picea; species Picea sitchensis. Next base: position 11,717 of record SNQJ01S0220146.1, on the reverse strand, counting down.
ACCTTGACTCTACCCTGGTCACATCATGCTTCCCCAAATTGAAAACATGTGTGGGGATTCTACCTAAGCAATAAAAACAGTGCCCACACATGCTCCATCCTGGTTGGCATTTTGTTATTAATTATTCTTTTACGGGTCTCGTCAATTTCTTATGAGAGACATTTCATTGTCCTCGGGATCCCTGGACAAGCATCTAGAAGTTTAATGATTGGATTTTATTTTTTTCCAACTACAAGCATCTGGGCCTTCAGCCCCTTCTTCCCATGAAATGAGGGACAGCCCATTCTTGGGTCAGTACACCCGAAAATCCCAAAAGGTGAGGAAATGAGGGGATGAAGTGGTGGAAAGTGACAGGTATGGTCAGGAGTGGTATGATGACTCATCAAAAGGACCTCCCAATAGCAAACCTATCCCTAAGGGTGATCCACTTACTAGGGCACAATGTCAACCACTAAAGTGAAACAGGGCAAAGAGCATAATGTCCAAGCAAATGTTACATAATCAAAAGTAGTAATAGATGCAACAAACTCAAATGCCTCAAATATTGAAATGACACTCACCATAATACATGACTTGTACCTCATGGAGCAAGACCCAATGTCTTCCAGAGGCGAGTTGATGTGGTGGATACCGTCGTGATGAACCCATAGTTGTGGTGGTGAGGTGGGTCTTTGTCTGTGCAAGTGGACATTGATGGTCAAGTTGTCTCTCGATACTCCATGTCTGCAACCTGAGGGCCTCGAGACATCATCTCCTTAGGTATCCCTAGAAGTTGGGGATAGCATCTGTCCCCTACTTGGGGACATGTACTCATCATAGAGTGCATGAGAACCACAACATCTCATGATGGACCTATGCCTACACTAAAACAAAACACCATAAAATCTAGGGTGGTTCTATCACCCTTCGTCCATATATATCAAAATAAAAAATGAAATCTAATCTAGAAAAGAAAATTTTAGCATATTTTTCAAAAAATTTAAACTAAACATGAAATCAATATGCAAGTAGAGAAAAATGAAATATGAAATGCATCTAAACTATCATGAGAAATCAAGATGCAAATGTAGGAAATCAAATGACCTACCTGCTTACCTGGGGCCTAGGCCCTGAAGAAGTCGGGTGCTCTGAATGTAGGGTCGGAGAAGAGACCCATCCACTGGTAAGGGCATCTTTCTCCCATCCAAAGTTGTCAAATAGTACTTCTCTTCTTCGGACTTCTTCTTAACGATGTAAGGGCCAAGCCACAAGCTATCATCCTTCTGATCATATTTAGGCTTTCCCTTCTTCTTGTCCCACATGAACGCAAGACTTCCTTCACTATAGTTTATGTAAGGTATATTCTCAATGCAAGGATAGGAAGGAGGTTCTACGTTGACTGCATTGTTTATGGCTTCTTCACGTTCTTTATCTTCTTTCTTCAATATTTGGATAGACCCTGGCTCTTTCCCTTGGAAATTTGCAAGTTTTTCTTTATATTCATTTGTCCTTGGGAGTAGCATGTCTATGCACTCCTCCTGCATGAAAGGTAAATCCCATGGATCATACTCAATGGTGTTCAGAACCTCATCAAACTCATCCTCACTTGTATAATCAGGGCCATTAGGATCTGTCACATGCTTGTCATCTCGCTCTCGACTATATAACACCTCAAATGTGTCATATCCCATGGGTATGTGTGCATGGGTGAGATCTATGCTGAGAAAACCCCAAGGGCGGAAGACCAAATCCTTGATAAGAGCATCCCACAAGCATCTGGGACGTCGATTACTACTATATTCATAAGGAGGTTGGTATGCAGAAAATCAATCAAGAAGACCTCAACGTTCTCACATAACCCATAAACCTTGACCCTTTTAGAATCAATGTCGCACACATTTCCATAGGGTTGGGTCGTATTCAAACCAAGTTGTTCCATCACCTTTAAAGACATGACATTTTCTAAGGCCCCATAATCTAGCATACAATTGTTCACGCGGAGGCCATTCAGGCCCAATGAAAGATAGAAAGGAGTATTGTTGTCCTTTTGTCGATCGAGATACATAGTGTTCAAAATGACTAGAGGATCGTCCTTTTCAGTTGGTACCTGTAATAACTTCAAGACTTCCCTCCTTACGGAATGGATTTTTCACATTTCTTTCACAGGGACCGTCATATTAAATTTTCCAAACATGGTTGTAATGTCTATGTTCAATTGAATCTCATTTGTGGGAGTTGGCTTTGGAAGCAACTCGTGTACTAGAGGTGAAAGTGGTGGGACCACCTTCTCTGCAATTGGAAGAGGAGCGGTAGGTTGTGATGGAGGGGAAGAAGCTTTATTTCTTCTATATATGTCAAGTATTCCCTCTTCCTTAATTCCTTCCTCTGATCGTCTGTCAAATGATCCAAAGACCAGAGTCTCCCCTTTCTTTCTCCCTGTCTTCTGGCTTCGTCGATATGTTCCTGTGTGACCTCTTCCTCTTGGTAGTTGCATATCATATCCATAAAATTAATACTATCGGAAGATTCTTCATATTGTCGAGGACACTCATCCTCTCGGTGAGGCTCTTGGCACGAAGAGCACCATGGTGTTTGTTCTGTCTCAACTATTCCAACTAGTTTCAAAGTATCAGAGGCTTTTGTCTCTTGTTTAGGCCTTGGTTTCCAACCTGTGGCGTCCCTTTGTTTCCTAGTAAACAGAGGTCTGGGGGTAGATTGATTTCTCTCCACAGTGGTTAATCCACCCATGATTTGATTTTGTGCTTGGACAAATTGAGTACTCATTTGATCTATCTTCTGAGTCAAGAGGGAAATTGGATCAAAAGCACTACTACTGGAAGCCTTAGTCTTTGCTTCTGCCTTGACACGAGGATATTGGAAAGGGTCAACCTTTGAGTCAAGGATATTTTCTTCAATCTCTGCACTACACGCGTTGTCTTGTGCCAAGGAGGTGGGATTCTTGTCCTTCGGAATGAAATGGAATTTCCCATCGAATGCATTTATATAGAGGAGTCAGACAGCTGCAGCTGTAGGATGAAAATCTGTCAGGATTTGATTGTACAATCTGTTGAACCTGGTGTCAAATTCACTCATTGTCTCATTCTCCTTTTTCTTTATCTGATTGAATTGAGCTACAAGCCTCCCATTTTCTTTCTTCATTGTCCATACGTTCTTGAATAACTTTGAAAAATCCTCATAAGATGCTATATGGATTTCAGGTAGTCCTATGAACCATATCTGAGCATATTTCATCAAATATGAGGCTAGTAGCCTCATTGCTACATCCTCATGTTCCACTTTGGCATTTTCCATGTCTCGACCTATGGCGTAAAGATGATCGTCTGCAATGGTGACATTATTTCTTGGAAGCTTCGACAACCATTTGTGAGACTCTTTTGGCATTGTCTTGGGGTATTCAGGGATGGTGGCCATGTTCATGGGTTTATAAAGGTCTTTTTCCCAAGGGTGAGCGATTGGAGCAAGGGGAAGGGTACCATGAAAAAGGGTTTTGACAACAGGAGACTTGAGAGGAGGCCTTCTTCGGTAAACCTTAAAAGGTTTGAACCTCCCTAGGGGAAAAGGATTAAGGGAAGACGGATTCTGGGAAGGTGGAGTTGCCAAGAAAGCTAGGGAAAAGGATTTCTTATAGCTTGCCAAAGTGTCGTTAGGGTTCATAAGAGGATTCAAAATCCTCCCTGGCAACAGTGCCAAAATGTTGTCGCACGAGTTGAAGGTTGGGAAAAGCCCGACCCAAACCGCCAAATGGTGACAACTAAGAGAACACCTACCCACCATCACCTTAGATAGGTATCCCCGTCACTTTAGAGATGAAGTAATAACCTTAAGGGGGGAATCTCGGTGACCCTAGGGGAAATGAGATGGAAGATGAAGAGATAATGAAGTATCCGCTTATGGGTCAATGATGGAAGGTAAAAAAGGCTTGAAAAGAGTCTTGTAGATGGTGGACGATGCACCATAGTATAGAAGACTTACCAAGAAGTGATTGTACATGCCTGAGACACAAGGAAAACAAAGATACAAGCCCAATAATATGTTGGACAAGAAAGTTAATCTTGATGTCCCTAATTGCAGCAATAAATAGTAATATATAATAGCAACAAAGAGAAATAAGCACTGCAAATAAAATTGCTAAAAGTCTAGTTAAAGATGCAAGATATTAGCTAGCAATGACTAGTTTAACTCAAGTAATAATGTGTGAGACTTTAGAAACAAGATAAGGCCGTCATAAACAAGTATTGTAGAGATAATTATCAGCCTTATGGTTGTAGCAAACAAGTTGTTACAACAAAGAAATCAACCACCCAAAACGTGCGCTGAGACTAGTAGAGGATAGGGACAAACTTTTATCAACTTCTAACGATTGGTTTGTGAGTAATTAAGGGAATTGTATTAGGGTTTCTGCAGCCCTAATGGTTTTTGATTAAATTTATAACAGCAACAAGAATGACTTAGCAAAATGAGACACCCTAGTGGCTCAACCAAGCAAATAGAGCATAGAATTGATTCCAATTTAGACAATCTCAAAATCCTGAGTTTTCATGTCAACCAATGCAATATTTTATTTGTCTAATTCAATTATATTAGTGCCTTTAGCTATTGGGTTATGGACTCAAATAAAGAGTAAGCTAGCAATGTTATCTCCTTGGGGGTGTAAACCCTTTTACTCCCCAAGGCAAGCAAGGCTAACTAGGAAGTACTAGGAGGGTGTAAACCATTTTACTTCTCTACTAAAACCTAATGCAACAAAATATTCCATGACAAAATCAATGGATATGGTGGGGTTGTAAACCTTTATACTCCCCAAGAAGTCTAGCAAATCAAACTTATAACCAAGCAATGGAGCAACAACAAGATAGAATCCTTACCTAGTCCAAGCAATGACAAGATAAACCTCATTTTTACCGAGATTTATCCACCACACATGCAAGAGAAAATCTCCTAGAGAGGTAGTGCACTACTTCTTCCACCAAAAGCATAAAGAAACCATAGCAAGAGCACAAGAGAGAGATATTTCCCAAAGAGGGTGCAAATTTCAACTAGGAGTCTTCTCACAATGGGAGAGTTATAATTCAAATGAGATTCAAATGATCTTTATTTATACAAAATGTTCTAAACATAGTTTCTCCACAAATTTAGGGTAAAATGCAAGATAAGGGGTCAACGACCCTTATCTTGCCCCTTTACTCAAAATAAAACTTTTTAATTCATACTTTTGCACATAGAAGAAACCCTAAAACGTGACGTCACCCTCTTTTTGGGCAACATTTGGCACTTTTGGTCAAATCGTTGAGTTGGAGAATTGAATGTTAGGCCTCCAAAGGCCAATGGTATTCAATAAATGCCTTTCTTCCATGATCCAAGGGTTTTTTCCTCCAAAACGTGCCAAGTGTCCTCAACACCACCAAACCCTAGCCCTAATATGACGTCAAGACCTCAAAGGTGATGTTTTGGCCTCCTTAGTCAAGTCGTTTGAATGGTAGGGGCTAGGTGAGGTCCTTCATGATGTCTTCTAGGCCTCCAAAGACATTTCTTCATCATCCGGCATGTGGGACCTTGGCATCCAACTATGGGCTTCAAGCCCCATGGAAGCCCAAGCTACGCTTGTTCTTCAAAATATGTCCACCAGTTAGGTCCTACAAAGACAAATGGATACGCCCTCGATCTCAAGTCAAATGCATCATGATGAGTAAATCAAATCAATAAAAGAGCCATCTAAGCAAGTACATCCAAACCACCTCGTAAAAATAAACCAATGCTCAAAGACCCTATCCAATTTTCCAAGTTTAGGTATGGGTGGTTTGATAAAACGACCTATTGGGTGAATCGTACCTCAAGTTTAGGGGTGTTTCCCAAGGGGACCTTCTTCTAAGTCATGTGGATGAGGTGTCGTGGATGGGGGGAAGACTTTTGGGCACGGGGTTCATGACATACAAGGGGTTGTACTGTCTCATTTATGGGTGTCTTTGTAGAGGATGTGTTGCACCTTCGTTTTCAATGCAACTTTATTTCAAAGCCCATTTATTGTCTTTTATTCTTTTAGGATGTTTCCAGGTTGAAGCCAAGGTGGGGTTTATATCTAAGCATTAGAAATTGTGCCCACCTTGACTCTACCCTGGTCACATCATGCTTCCCCAAGTTGAAAACATGTGTGGGGCTTCTACCTAAGCAATAAAACAGTGCCCACACATGCTCCATCATGGTTGGCATTTTGTTATTAATTATTCTTTTAGCCATCAGTTTCTTATGAGAGACATTTCATTTTCCTCGAGATCCCTGGGTAAGCATCTAGATGGTTAATGGTTGGCATATATCTTTTTCCAACTACAAGCCTCTGGGCCTTTAGCCCCTTCTTCCCATGAAATGAGGGACAACCCCTTCTCGTGTTAGTACACCCGAAAATCCCAAAAGGTGAGGACATGAGGGGATGAAGTGGTGGAAAGTGACAACTATGGTCAGGAGTGGTACGATGACTCGTCAAAAGGACCTCCCAGTAGAAAACCTATCCCTAAGGGTGACCCACTTATTAGGGCACAATGTCAACAACCAAAGTGAAATAGGGAAAAGAGAATAATGTCCAAGCAAACAACACATAATCAAAAGCAGTAATAGATGCAAAAAACTCAAATGCCTCAAATATTGAAATGAAATTCACCATAATACCTGACTTGTACCTCATGGAGTAAGACTTGATGTCTTCTGGATGCCAGTTGATGTGGTGGATACCATCATGATGAACCTGGAGTTGTGGTGGTGAGGTGGGTCTTTGTCTGTGCAAGTGGACACTGTTGGTCAAGTTGTCTCTCGGTACTCCATGTCTGCAACATGAGGACCTCGATACAACATCTTCTTAGTTATCCCTAGAAGTTGGAGATAACATGATTCACTATGTAGGAGGAATATTCACTAGCTTTGCATGTTGTGGGGTTTTCCAGCAGTTTGTGGGGTGAGTAAGGGGCCACATCTCATCATTCTCAACTTAGGGCAGCTTAAAGGAGGTTGAATCCTCATTAACAATTGGTGGAAAGGAGGGTTGTACCACTTAGACTAGCTTGTGGGGTTTAAAGGGGAATTTGTACTCATATTTGTAGCTTGTGGGGTTTAAAGGAGAAGTTGTACGCATCTTTGTAGCTCGTGGGGCCTTGGAGGAGGCCAAGTTTATCTTTGCAGTAGTGGGAAGTCACTAAAGGTGGCGTAACACTTACCTACAGGTCGTGGTGTTTTTAGAAGGGAACATCTCTCATTTGTTGGTCAAAGGGTTTTCTAAGAAGGGTCAAATCATCTCTAATAGGGGTCGTGGGGTTGCAAGAGGAGGGGTGAACCCTTATCATTGTATCGTGGGATCATTAAGGGCAACAAAGAGGAGACCATTCAATTCAGTCTTAGCAACCATCATTCACAACTAATATCCTCATCAGATTGTGCCACTTACATGTTGTTTGTGTTGTCTAGACAGGGAGATGTTTGTTGTTTTATTGCTCCATCCATTAGTTTATCATTGTACCTTTCAGAAGGATCATTTCCATGCTCTAAATACTGTAAGAGATGACTGTATATAGGTCAACAAAAAGAAGTATATCAATTTGTATTTGGGGATTTGTAATGTTCCCCACCTCTTGATGAAGAGGGTTGGAGAGACTCAATAGTCTAGTTGTACCCACTAGACTATATTCTCATGCATTATGAGGACAAAGTTAGCCAAAAGCCATCACCTAAGCACAACGTTATATTATGGAGTTGATTTTGAGGAGAAAAGGTAACCAAGAAAAAGAAAAGATCATGTGAGGGAAAGCTAGGAGTTAACCCTAGGGGTTAACTAACTCAACAGAGAAATAGAATTGAAGTATAAAATAAAGGAAGGGCGCACTTCTCATTCACCTTTGGATTATTATTGCATTTTGCTTTTGGGATCTTCAACACAAACGATTTTGAGAGTTTTGGGAATACAAACCCTAGAGATCAACTCGGTGGTGAAAGATCCCACCTCACTTGATCCAAGCTTGGTCTCGGGGATGCAATACTCCACCCACACCATTCTACAATAGCTATAGGTACCATCAAGCATTCAAGGAAGGAGCAGGGTGTAACCTTGGGGGTTTTTAGTAAGGGGGGCGCACCATTGAAGGAAGAAAGATTCGATCCAGGAGATAGAGGAGGTTTTTGGATTATTGAACATTTGGGTTTTCTCTGTAGGGCCTCAACCATCATTCCTAGCATATTTGGAGGGAGGTTTACTTGCCATTTTATTTTCTGGAGCTTGGCAAGAGTTGGAGAGAAGGAGGGTGCAATGTGGAAAGAGATCTAGTCAGTTTGGAGGAGTAGATCTTTGTCTTTCAGCTAGAGACTTCACCTGGGGGTTTGTCTAGCCCCCATCTACATTTTCAGCCAGTTACATAGCATTTGGAGGCTTCTAGCAAGGAGGCCAAATTATTGGGTCTATGTAGTCTTCCAGGAGGGCGCAGTTCAATTTGGGGTTTCAGTCATTTGAGGAGAAGATCTCTACATTTCAGTCTAAGACTTCAGGAGGGGGTTTGTCTTGCCCCGATCTATCATTCCATACAGTTTCAGGGCATTTGGAGGCTTCTAGCAGCATGGTCAAATTATTGGGTTTCTACAGCCAACTAGGAGGGCGCAACTTAGCCAGGGGGGTTTGGACTTGGACCTTGGAGGGAAAGAAGTTAATCCTGTATTGATCTTCAACTTATTATCTAGCCTTGGGAGGCTTATATCTTCAGTCTTGAGCATTTTTTAGCAGCTCTTATTCCAGCTAGAGACTTTATTTGATATTCTTCCAGATCTGCAGATCTATTATACCAGATTCTCTATATTATCTAAATAAAGGTCAGATCTGTGTTATTTGGTTCTATAACTAGTGTCTCTTGTTATATCTTGTATTTCTTTATGATGCATCTTTAGATATATGTCCACATGCTTTAATAATCAAATATATAAACCCTATACACAACTTCATGAGCAAACCTGCATATATACATCCAAACAACAGTAGACAATGAACAGTTAGTGCTTCCAACGAAAAAATTGGCTTGGCAACATTATAGTGGTATCAAAGTGTTCATCCTCCAGGCCAGTGGGGATTAGCGCTTGCATAAGTTCAATGGTATCTATATGCGTAGACGCAGAAAGTAGACAGGAGAACTAGAGGTAGACATGGAAGGTTCAGGTGAGGACAGTGAGCCACAAGTCCTAACAAGCTTTGCAAAAGACTTACAACAATCCATATGCCATATAGAAAGTGCATTGGTTCACCATTTAAAGGAAAACCAGGAGGCAATGCGCAGGGGAAAGTTTGAGTTGAAGGAGACCTTGGAGAGGGTAAATGCCAGTCGGGATAAGATCTCGCAGGTCTTATTACATTTGAACCATGGAGGAAAGGGGCCAGAAATACATGCAAACATGGAAGCCAGTGGGTCTCATGGGGAGACTAGGCATCAACAGGAGTAGAACTTTCACTACCACACCGAGGGGCAGAGTTTTGGAGGAGGATTCCCTAAGGGGATAACACACAGTAGGACTACCCCCAGACCCTACCTACCTTCATTCTTGGATAACCAGACACATCACAACTACCAAGATGAGATTGAGGACAATTTTGAGCAGTATGCCCATGAGTATAACTCACTGAGCACAGGGATCCAAAGGAAAATCACACTGGAGCAGTATTACGAGATCAAATTCAAGGGTAAACCCAAACCGTATCATAGGAACACTTATGAATTAGAGCGCAGGGCAGGTAAGATGGAAATCCCATACTTTGACGGATCTTCCAAGGTGACTGCACAAGATTGGGTGCAAAAACTTGATACCTATCTACAACTAAATCCAATACGAGAGATGGATGCCATCAAGTTTGTTACCATGTATCTGGAGGGAAAATCTCATGACTAGTGGTACCATGGGTTAACTACATTAGGCCACAATTAGATCATTGCTTACACAGAGTTTACACAAAGGCTTATTAACAGATTTGACCAGAGGGATCCATAGCTACATTTCAGGGAACTCACTCAACTCAGGCAGAAAGGATCACCAGAGATATATATAGAGGAGTTTCAGAGGGTAGCAGTTATGGTGCAGAATGTGTCTCAATCGAGACTCATGATGCTCTTCACAAAGGGGTTGATGGAACCCTTAAGGGGTTGGGTAAAGGATTTCAAACCTACCAACTTACAGGATGATATATGGAAGACAAGGGATTTGGGGATCAACAACTAAGACTAGATTTACCCCTAGACCACCTCTAAACACATGGGGAAGAGACCAAAGACCTCCCATGAACCAAGGGGGGAGAGACCAACGGGGGTTTGACAGAGGAAGGGGTAGAATGGATCAAACCACTAGGAGGGAATTAAGGAGGAAGCATTTGTGATATACTTGCAAAGAACCTTGGGACCCAACACACAAGTGTATGGGCAAAGGCAAAGCACACTACATTGAAGTAATTTTTGATGATGAGGAAGATGAAGGTTTCGGCCACCTGCAAAACATAGAGGAAGATCCCACCGAAAACATAGATGATGGAGATGCAAGTCACAACCTTGCAACAGATGAAAAGGTAACATTGGCATCCATCAGTGGGGTACCCAAATTCAACACCTCGAGGATGAGAGGAGTGTTACAGGGACATAAGGTTTCCATTGTCATTGTTGGGGGTGCTTCACACAAGTTCATTGATTCAACCCTACTACAATGAAGACACATACTCACTGTTGAATTTGAAGGATTCAGGGTGGAAGTAGCAGGGGGGCACACTATGCCCTATGACAAGTATATTCCGGGAATGAAACTTACATTGGGCAGACATAATCTGGCACAAGACTTCTATGTGATGGACCTTCCAGACACTAATATCATCCTTGGATTTCAGTGTCTTAGTACACTGGGTCCAATCACTACCAACTACAAGACCATGGAGATGTCTTTCATAGAGGAAAATGGGAAAAAGGTGGTTCTCGGGGGCATGATAGGAAACACACCTAGGGTGGTTACAACAAAGCGCATGGAGACCATTTTCAGGAGAGAAGACATTGCATATGCATATGAATGTATAATATCAGCGCGGGTGGATAATAAAGGGGAGACTCATTACTCACCAAAGATTCAGAGAATCATTAACAAGCACAACAAAGTCTTTGGGCCCATTCCACCCGGAGCACCAACAGATAGGGGGTTTGAGAACATCAAGAGTTGGAAGAGGGAGCGAAACCTGTCATCACCACTCCCTACAGGCACCCAAATAAATAAAAAGATGAAATCAAGAAGGCTACTAAAGAACTGTTAGACATGGGCAACATTAGGCCAAGTTCTAGTCCCTTTGCATCTTCAGTGGTGCTAGTGAAAAAGAAGGCTGGGACCATGCACATGTGCATTGATTATAGGGATTCGAATAAGAAGACAATCAAGAATAGATACCCCATTCTGAGGATTGATGAGCTATTGGATGAGCTTCATGGGACTATATACTTCACAAAGATTGAATTACGCTTTGGATATCATTAGATAAAGATGAGGGAGCAAGATGTACCCAAGACTGCTTTCAGATGTCACTACGGTCACTATGAGTTCTTAGTGATGCCTTTTGGGCTGACTATTGCGCCAACCACCTTCCAATCTTGCATGAACCATGTCTTCAACAAACAATTAAGGAAGTTCCTCTTAGTATTCTTTGATGACTTGTTGATCTATAGCAAGACTTGGGAGGA
>SNQJ01S0220145.1:1231-15154 GCA_010110895.2 Picea sitchensis | reverse complement strand
CAAGCTGAAGAAGGCCTTATATGGACTGAAACAAGCACCACAAGCTTGGTATTATAGACTGGACAAATTTCTAAAAGACAAAGGGTTCAAGAAAGGTACTGTTGACATCAATTTCTACATTAAGTCTGAAGGTGATAATTTACTAGTTGTTTTGGTTTATGTAAATGATATTATTTTTTCTTGTACTAGTGAATCATCTGTCTAGCGGTTTGCTAACTCTATGCAAACAGAGTTTGAGATGTCCATGATAGGAGAACTATCATATTTTCTTGGCTTACAATTAAAACAGAGTTTTGCAGGAATATTTATCTCTCAAGAAAAATATTTGAAAGAGATGTTAAAGAAATTTTAGATGGAGGATTCCTTTCTTGTTAGTACACCTATGGTGGTTGGTTGCAAGCTAAGTAAAGATGATATCTCACCTGACGTTGATCAAAGGACATATCGCTCTATGATAGGAAGTCTTATGTACATCACAACATCATGACTTGATATAATGCAAGCTATTGGAATGGTAGGTCATTATCAGTCAGCACCTAAACAAAGTCATTTGGTATCTATCACAAGGATATTCAAATACTTGAGGGGAACAATGACTTATGGTCTGTGGTATCCCAGAAATCAGAATTTTCAGTTAACTGCTTATTCGGATGCAGATTGGGAAAACTGTGTTGATGAGAGAAAAAGCACCAGTGGAGGAGCATTCTTTCTGGGTGACTCATTAGTTGCATGGCTTGGTAGAAAGCAAGGATCCATTTCATTATCAACTATAGAGGCATAATACATTGCTGTTGCTACTTGCTGCACACAAATTTTATGGATGATACAAACTCTTGCAATTTTGAAGGTAACTTACACTGATCCCATTCCAATTCACTGTGATAACACAAGTGCCATTAGTGTCTCCAAGAATCTTTTTCTTCAATCCAAGACTAAGCATATTCTAATAAAGTACCATTTTCTCATAGAACAAGTTACAAACATAATTGTTCAACTAAATTATATACCTTCTACAGAACAGATTGCAGATATATTTACGAAACCATTAGCAGCAACCCCTTTTGGATATCTTCGTCAAAAGTTGGGGGTTATAATTTATTTTGTCTAATTTGTTCACCTGGTCAGGGGGAATACTTATTGCATATCTGGTGTATTTCTAAGATGCTTCTAGTTGAAAGGGGGAGTATGTACTACAATAGCTCAGGGGGAGCATGTTTCTTCTTTGACATTGATGTCAAAGGGGGAGAAAGTGTGGTAATTTATTTCAGGAAGTTATTTCAAGGATTCTACAAGAAAGTTACAATGGTTTCCATCAATGCCAAAGGGGGAGAATGTTGGAAAATATTTAATAGACAACACATGCTTGTATCTTGTCATTGATGGAAAGTACAACAATGAAGATGGCATGAGTACATAAAGTATGTAATAGATGGGCATTATGAGAAGACGCTGCAAAGAATATTCGAATAAGCTCAGAAGAGATAGTGAAGAGGATTGTTGGTATATCATCGATGGAAAAATCAGAGAAAGCAGAACAAAGTCATCTCGGGAGGAGAAGCAGTATTTCTGATCGTTGGATACCATTTTAATTCCCAAAAGAAGGAGGACCGTCAGATCTGATTGTAGACAAGAAGAACATGTAGAGGAGGAGGACAGCTCCCAGGCGTCATATCTGAGCATAAGCTCTAAACATCGTTGGATAAAGGAGAACCTACGCATTCATTAAAGTGCAAGGAGAAGCGGGCTCACAAAATCCCGAAAGAAGGAGGACCATCCATCTTTAGGCATGACACATGGTGAAAGATCATCATGTCATTGATTGGAAAGTCAAAGGAATGGGGTTCCCTAACCTCTCGAATTCACGATATGCAAAATCGTGAAACTATCTTAGCTACCAGATCAAGGTTTGTTCTGGACCGTTCTTCCAGCTCCATCTCGGAGTCTCGCCTATCACAACATGGAGTGACGAGAACCTCGATCTAATGAACAATGAGATGCGAGATCACGAAAAGATCAGGACTTTCAGATCACCAAGAACGTGGACCGTTGATCTAAGATCCATATAAGAGCTTCACCTATTGTGACTTGGAGAGGCAAGAAACATAACCATCGAAATCGCGATATGCAAAATCGCGATTTAATCGTAGCCGTCAGATCAAGGTGTGATCTGGACCATTGATCCGACTCCATTTCGAAGTTTCGCGAATCATGACTTGGAGAGGCAAGAAACATAACCACAAGAATGCCGTAATTGTGATATGCAAAATCCCAATATGATCTGATCTATTGAATCAAGATCATATCTGAACTGTCGAATCATAGGACAAGTGGCAAGCGATTGGACTTTCGCTGACTTGGAGTCAACATAGCTTGGTGTGGAAACTCGTGAAATATGAAGTGCCTTTTTGGAACAGCCTATGGTCACCGCCGGTGGTCACGAGAAGGGAAGTCGTTAGTTTATATAAGATCCATTTCAGAGTTTTGGGGATCGCGACTTTGAGAGTCGAGATGCCTCATCTCTAGATTCACAAAATACGAAATTGTGGAAGCAGTTTAATGATAAGTGCGTGGTCACAACCATTGGGCACATCGATGGAAGATGGAGGAAGAAGCTAAAGGTGCTAAGCTTTACCATAGGGATCCCAAAATGCCAAATTACGAAATGGAGAAATAGGCACAAGATTATTTATTGTTAATCCAATAGTTCAAGTGAGTTTGAATATGATCGGAGGGTTACTGTTCCATCTCATAGTTAATTGATTAGTTACAAATCTGTTAGCTAAACTGAGTCATGATTCTTGATCAGTTGGCGTTTCAGTTGCTTAGACGGTTTTATTTTTCCTAAGAAGATGCGAAGTGTAACTATTGTGGGTGTGGTGCATAAAAGAAAAAGATACAGACTATGCATGGTTGGTTGTTCTGGACGAAAAATGAATTAAACTGTAAGAAAGGGAAAATCACAGGATGCGCAGTGTGAGACTGAAAATATGTGCAGTGTGAGATAAAAATCAGAGAAGAGTAACATATTAGGAAAATACTTGAAGCAGAGCAGAATGACAGAACAAGTTGAAGCAGAGCAGAATTGCAGAATAGACAAAGGAAGAGAAGAATTGCAGAACAGTTAGAAGAAGACCAGATTTACAGTACAAAGAAGAAGTGGTAAGAATCAATTTATCTTTGTTGTTTGTTGTTTAATTATTCATTTATATTCCAGGGTGGTTGGGAGTTGTTAGGGAGGATTTTTGTCCTCAGAGGTTCAAGTGGGAGCTTGAACATAGGGAGTTGTAGCTTCCATCTGGTTGCAGCCAGAGAAACCAGGGTGGCAGGGTGGTGCAAGGGAGAACAAGTGTTCTCTGTTATACAGGTTGGATCCTATGTAACTGGAAGTTGGTGTTGGAACATTAAGGGAGTTGGTGCTTCCTTCTAGTGGGTTCTAGAGAAACTAGAGAGTTGGTGCTCTCAAACAAGTTGGAGCTTGTAAAATAGAGGTAGCAACCTCACATTGAGTTGGTGTTCAATTATAGATGATGTACATAACTTAAAATACTGCCTATCATTTCGAAGAAGAAGAGGTTTTCTCCCTTTATGGGTTTCCTCTTGAAAAATTGTCTCTATGTATATATTATGTGTGACTGATGCTCATTATTTATATTGTCTATATGTTGTATAATATTGATGGTCACTTGAAGAAAATTTAAGAATGGTTTAATAGATTTATTATTGTTTAAGCACAGTAACAACTGATTCACCCCCCCCCTCTTAGTTGTCTTAGTAATTTCAACAACCTTCTGTAGACTTCATCCATCTCTGTATATTTGGTGAAAGTTGGCTTGGTGATGAAAATATATTTGATTTCATGTTGGATACTGAGGTCCAACTGCAGAGTCTCTAAAAATTCCTTGCTTTTTATGCTACCCTGTATTCTTGAAAACGTACAGCTATCCTTTTCCACCATGGCGATCTTTTGCTTGTAGTCAAAAAAATTCATCAGCTTGTCATTTAAAACCAGTAAACTGGGAAGACCTTTCTTTTGCAAAGCATCAATCTTCTTGAATAATCTCTGAACTCCGATGTCCATGTTCTAGGATCTCTCCTCCATTTGTAACATTATTCCTCTCTTGGTCAGAACTTTCCTGACCTCGAGGATAGTCTCTATCCTATCCTCAATTTCCAGAATTTCCAGCTCCTCCTTAGTCTTCGAATTCAGAAACCTGATAATTTCATTTGCCTCTATGGGAATTTATCCTATCTCTCCCTTTGTCCTATCAACGACCTTCCTTCTCCTCAACACCAATTCGTACTGCTCAAACATGATCTGCACAAGTGGCTAGATTTATGCCATGGATTTTGAGATATCCATCCAAATGTTCTCCTTGGATTCTACTAGTGTTTTGCCCAAAATTGTTTGCTTCTACAGCTACTGCAGTTCCTGCTTAATTTTTTCTGATGTGTGTCTCTCAGTGTTGTAGATAGCCTGGAAAGAGGACTTAAGTTTCTGGAGATTCTCCATCTCTTGTTTCAATCTTTTGATTTCTGCTCCTTGTATGGTCATCTCCTCCATTGACTTTGCTAGAGTTTCATATGTTTCTAGAACTGTCACTAGGGTAGCTAATGGAAGTTCTGTTTTGGTGGTTGTTGATGTTGTTGCTATGCTAACTCCTGTGAGGGGGATTGTGCTTAGTGGAATGACTTCCATGGGCTCTATTTGTTCCTTTTCCTTTACTAATCTTTCCATCTCTGCCTCCATTTCCTTGATCTATACGTTCTGTTCCATGATTAACTTTAGCATTTATTCCTTTTGGCCTTCTGTCTCAGCCATCTCTTTGTCCTGTGAGTATTTAGTAGCTAGCAATTTTAATTTTTTCCTCAAGGATGCTATGTTAGCATTCTTTTTCTTTAGCAGTTCTTCAACTACTTTCACATTGGAGGGGTCGTACCCAATTTTAAGTACCAACTCTTCTAAAGATTTGATCATGTTGTCATTTGCAAAAGATGACACTTTCTCCAGCTTTAGTTGATTTTGAACATTGTTCAGAGAAACTTACAACTTTGCAGCAGTTGTGGAAGTGTTTGCCAATGTTGAGAAAATCATTTCTCCAATCTGTCTATGAAATTCCATATGGTCAGCTGGATGTACCTCTACTGCATCAAACTCGAAAGTTGACCTTTTGTAATCAGAAATTTCCTTTGGTTGAGGCACCTACGCTGGCAAGAAGGCCATATGCATTCTCTCCTTTTCTATATCAAAGGCAGAGAACAGTCTATGCTGTGTTGTTGATGTTTGTTTCCAGAATTGGGCATAGGTGTTGTTGGTCAACATCTCATTCTTTTTCTTAATGAGATTGTATTTCTCAAAAATACTTAGTCATGTGGATCCTTGTGGTGGCTGGGTGGTCAAGGTGGTATCAATCTGCTTCTTGGAGTCAGGGGTATGACTGGTCTTGGGCTTTTTCCTATAAACCCAGAAATCCTCTGCTGAAAATTCAGTAACTGAAGGGTATACTTCCTTTCTGGGCCTCTTCTCTATTGGTACCTGTACCAGAACCACACAAAGATTAGAGTTTATGGATGTGAGCTGCCCCCCTACAAACTACCTAGATATTTTCATGTGTGGATATTCTCCTTAGAATATATTAGGCAAATGATTAACTCCGATGCTATTCATTTTGTAGCCTTCAAGACCTCATATCCCACTAGCTCCAGAAATGAAAAAGGTCAATATTCCCAAAACGTCTGCAGCTCAACTGTGGTATCAGGGACTGAATAATAATAGTTTTGTGTATTCAATTCACAATACAGTTGAAGATAAAGTTCAAAATCAGAAGATGGGGGAAAATTCTCCTAATATGATATGCATGTTCAATGGAATTTCATCCATGGATGATTTACCCCATCTTGATTGATACGATGATGATTATACCACAATGGATTTTTCAAAGAAATCATCAACATATGATTGGGAGGAAGAAGATCATTTGCAATCCAAATAGGACAATCAATCTATACATGGAAATTATGACAACTATGATCACAATGTAGAAAGTCTTGGGGTAAGTGGGCAAACTTTACCCTTATGCTTCTCTTCTTTTAAATTTTTAAAGGAAATTTCTAAACAAGTGGTAAATGTCAAAGAAGGTAAATTTTCTAATGAGATAGTGAAGGATGTTGCTGCTGAGAAGAGGCTATTTCAGATCCAAGATTACAATCTCCAAGTTTCTCTGATTTTCAAAGTTCAAGGGAAAATTAAGAGCCTGAAGAAGAATTCGAAACACTGAAATGTAACTCTATACCATTAGATTATAATTCATTTCAAATTTTGAAGGAGACTCTTGAACAAATGTTGAAGGATAAACACATAGAAAGTCAGGAAATTTCATTTGAATCAATGCATCAGTCTTGTTGGTCTTTTCAGGATCCAACAACTGATCGGTTGGATGACCTGTGTGGTCAAAATCATTCTTCATTCGACAGTCATGGGATGAAAAGAGGTTATGATATTGACATGATCAGGTAGTCAACTTCGTTGTCTTTTTGAACAGGAGTCTCATTTCAAAATTCAACAGAAAATTTGCAACCATATCAGAAATTGCATGAGGATGCAAATAGCATAGATATAGTGCCAGATCATGTTGCTGACTTGGATAAATTTAAAAATCAAGGAACATGTCAGTTCTACCTTGATCCTATAGCTACCTATATGGAGAAATTTTTCACTACAGAACCCCAATATATTTCTGGCATTACTTTTGTATTTCAGGATTGTCGAGGTCTCTGTTGTAAAGATCATATTGGAAATTAACCATTAACACCTTTACAAGATCTAGTTCTGATGCTTATTAAAAACAGTGAAAAAACAAAGTTATTGGTTCAACTGTTGGATTGGACTCATTGGCATTTTTCCATTGCCTAATTGAGCAGTGATTGCAATAGATTAGGATGGGAGAGTGTGAATAAGCTCATCATTCTGAGCATCTCTTTTTCAGCAATGTTCATTTTGATTTGGTTTCAGTTGAAAGATCAAAATAGGTACAAGTTGCATAATAGTATTTTGGGATCATCCCAATGAATAAAGCACCGGTCTACATGTTCAAAATTCAGTGGCTCTTGATACCTCCTGAAAGATCTTCCATCCCCAGGTGGAGCCTATGTTAGGGGTCTTATAATCATAGGTAACTTGATTTGCGGTTGCTTATTTGGTGTTTCTCCCGCGATGAAGACATTTGGCTTACTGGGCTCGGTAGATTCCATTTTCCCCTCCATCCATTTCACCTAATCCTCCATCACCCTGCTGCATCCTTCATCCACCGTTGTGCCCTTCAGTCCCTCACCCTTCATTTCTTCACCCCTTCCCCATTTTTGTCCCTGCATGAATAAACAAGCTTAGGAAAAAAGAAACAATAGGATTAATAATGTTAGTAATAAAATTTAGTATAGTTAGAATAGGTTAGACTAGTTAATAATTAATTAATTATTAATTAAGTTAGTTTTTTAAGTTAATACCTAGGTTATTATTTTATTAATCAAAATTTGTAATTAAATACTAATTGAAAACAATAAAACATATAAAATATAATAAATAACAAAATAAAAACAAATATTAAATAAAATTATAAAACATATAATAAATAAAATATAAAACAAAAACAAATAACTTAAAACATATAATATAAAAAATATATATTAAAACAAAACGAAATAATAAAAAAGAAAATAATAAAACAAACAAATAAAAACACAAATGCACTATGCACACATCCCCAAACAAAACAAATCCATGTCCCTCATTCACTCGAACCCCCCCACACGTCCCATCAACACCAAGGGGTCCGAGTTGGTGGTATTGGGAGGGACAAGTGTCACCTCCTGGTGAACTTGTACCCCCCTCCCAATACCAATTACCACCTGGGGGGGTCCGACCAAACCGCTCACCTCTCCAAAACCACCCAAAAACTCAAAAATGCCCGTTTATTTTTCATGTTTAACACTTCGACTTCCGAAGCAGATTCTGGGCAAATAAAAATGAATTTTGAATTTTGGAGGGCTAGATCCTTGACTCAAAGTGGTTTTGTGGTTACCCCTGTCGATTTCCTCCTCAGCCTGGGAAATTACAGGGTGCTAACAGGTATTATGACAATCAAATTAATAAACTCATCATGGTAATTTGGTTGATTGGAGATTTGGTTTGAATGCACAATCATTGTCTCTGACATTATAATTGTTGAATTTTTAACCCAACATTAGTTTACAGTTGATTAATGCACAACGATGCTTCGTGCGTGATGTGTGGGTATGTCTGGCATTCCTACAGCATGATAGGTTGAGTTAATAATTTTTTTGATTGTGTGTTTTAAATTGTTGAATGGGAATATGGCATGGACATCCACTGTATATATTATGGATATTATATTGTTTGTGCCATTAGAGAGGGTCATAGTTTTTAAAAAAATATGGTTTTGTTAATTCGATCAATTTGTGAGATGAGATCGGGCATGATGTTGTTGCCTCATTGTATTGGATTTATAGCCCAACATTGTGGATGTTTAGATTCAAGTAGTTAGTCATGATAGTCATAGAAACAATCTCGCGTTTTGTTAAGTGGTCTGTGTATCCCACAACGTCGTATGAATTGAAATGGAAATTGTTGTCTATGTGTTTAAATGGAAAATCAGGTTCTTTGCAATTAAAATATGGATTGTGTGTTTGAATTTCCACTATGTTTGTTACATCTTAACAGAGATAATCAAGGGTGTTGTGGCAGTATGGTCTTATTACAATTGAATTTTTGATGGAAAGTGGTTGATGAGTTGACACTGAACAGAGTGGAAATAATTGACTGTTTATTCATTTGGGGGTTGTTTTAAAATATTAATTGGATAAATAAGAAGAATAGAGCTCCTCTATAGGTTGTCATGGAATGCATACTATCTTGTTTTGATGAAACGGTGTTAAATATTTGATTATGAACAATGAGAAAGTTAATACACATAATTGATTGAATTATACACAGTAATTGATCATTTGATCACAGTGACTATTTGGTTGGTGTTGGACCTTTTGCATTTGATATATGATGGTTTTATGGATTACTTAATTAATTTTATGAATAATATCCACTCTCTTTCCCTACCATTATTTATCTTTTCTCTAATTACAACCCCCTCACCTTCCCACGTCCATTTTTCACTCCCTGTTCTTAAAATTTAATTACAGTTAAGAGAATTCTCTATTGGAATAGTTTGAAATCACATTTTATTTTGATCGGAACATAGTTTTAAACTCTTTGGTTTACATTAAAGTTGATTCTTTGTTGTCTTTGATCAATAACCATGTTTATTTTCCCTCTCATTTTATCATTTTTCGCTCAATACAAACCCCTCGCATATCCCAGAACCTTTGTGCACCCCCTGCTCATCGAAAATAGTTAAACAATTTGTATGGATTGGATTGCATGGGTCTGATATGTTGCTGAGCCAAAATATATTTCATATTTTTTAAGGAGTTGTCATGTATGGTTGTTAAAGGGACTATTTTGTAATCAATCATTCATGCAGGAATGATCTTTTTCAGTCGAGGTAGTCATGGCAGAGGCAACCTAGGGAGAGGTAATTGGAACAGAGGCCCAAGAAGGCCAAGATTATACATACACTTTGATGATGACTCACAAGAGTTAGGATGGCTATTTCAAGATAGATTTTTCAATTGGATTGGGCAAGGAGTGGTCCAACCTAGGCATGAAAGGCCTCCCTTCCAAGCTCCACAATACCCTGGTATTCCCGTGCCCCCTCATGTCTCATTACAACCCGAGGTTCCAAAAAATGACAGATGGCGAGAGATTCTCCACCCGATAGTCTCCCAACATCGTGGCTAGCCCAATTTGTCCTTTCCTACTCCCCCACCTATCAATCAGATTGCCCAAGATGCACCTGTCCACTCACCAGTTATTTCCTCTAAAGTTAGAAAAAGGTTGAAAACCGAGGCCCACCATGCCCATGACAAAGGAAAAGCCACTATTGCCCCTTCCTCACCCTCCAATGTGTAATGTTCCCCAAATTTACCAAATAAAAAAAAAAATCTTAGGTGCATTAAATCTCTTTCTCTTCGAACAACATACTATTATTATAAGTAGGTAGTTGTCATCACTATTAAATTTCTCAAGGTTTATGGTTTCCAGTTATTGATACAATTAATTTTCATCATAATATATTTTATCTCTGAGTTATTTCCTACTGCACAATAGTCGTATACACAAAGGTCAAGGGTAACTTCACCATACCCCAACCTCTTAGTTTACTAACATATCTAATATAAGCCTAAAGGTTAGTAAAGAACCACTAATGTTATACTATCTCCATATACAAATATTGACATTTATATGCATTAAATCCCACTAGCATTATGATCCTTTCCATATATATATATATATTCACACACACGTATTAATGTTTACAATATATATAGGACCCTTAGCATTATACTATTTCTATGTATAAACGTTAACATTAGATTACAAAGGAAACCCCCACTCAAATTACAGAAATTGTTATGCATAGACATTGCTCATATCCTATAGAATCTATATGAATTTGAGTTCAAAGGATCGATTGCATAATTAAATATAAAGGTTCAATGCATCTACCGCAGTCCTAAAAATAAGGGTGGCTTTATACTAACTGCTTAATTAATACACAGACCCTTCCTCCAAAGGTGCAGGTTGAAAGTCATTCGCGGGCCCCCTCCTGAACGTTGTTCAAATTTCAACGTTGACGAGCGCTATCCCTTCCCCGATTATGTGCTTCATTTACGTGACCACGGTTGTGACCACTCGCCTAACCAGAAGGTTTTTCACGATTTTGCGTATTAGGACCTTGCATGTGAGTCACCTTGACTCTCCCTACCTTCGAAATCTCGACAGGGGCCTAGCACTCGCTAGCTCCATTCCTTAACTTCCATCGATATGACCTCTGGCCAAACCCTGGGGCTTACCTCCGACCACATCGAAAATTCGCGTATCGGGAACTCCCGATTTCAAACACCTCAGATCGACGGTCCTGATTTCCCTGCGATCTGATGGCATAGATCCTTCTCTCATGAATCAAGACTTCACATATCGAGACTTTGGTACAACTCCCTGCTTCAAACCTCTGAATCTCGATTTCCTGATATTTTAGAGTTTAGAATCAACGAATCACACTCCTTCAGATCTGATGGATACTATCTCTCCTAAGATTTCGAATGTTGGAAGACTCTTGCTCTTAACCTCCTTGCAAATTCCACTGGATCTAACGGTCTAGATCTCTTCTCAATCCAACAACTCAGATCAAATCATGGACTTAGGTTTTGCGAGTTACAAGAAATATTACCTCTGGCTTCCTGAGTTGCGAACTCTCGATAAGCCTAGATATACGGTCCACGATCCTCCTTCAATCAGCGACTGTGATCAAGTCGTGAACTCAGACATTGCGAATTCTCACGACCTTTACCCTCGAGCTATCTCGATCTTCAAATCAGTGAAAGGTTGATCTCTCGCCACCCGTCCTCTTGACAATGGACATAACTCCACTGAATCTAACGGTCCTAATCTCTCCTTGATCCAATGGCTTGGATCAAATCGTGAACTCGGGTTTCACGAGTTCCCATAACTCTCACCTCTGGCTTCCCGAGTTGTGAACTCCCGATAAGCCTAGATCTACGGTCCACGATGTTCCTCGATTGACGACTGTGATAAAATCAAAAACTCGGACCTCGCGAGTTCTCATTGTTTGGACTATGATCGGATGGCCCAGATTTCTCCCTGCAGGTGATCCGACAGTTGTTGTCGCTCTTCCTCCTGAGCTTGCACTTATTTCGACTTGGAAAAAAATTCTAAGTGTTCAAAGGTTTCGCCCTTTGATCTTTCTCCTATGAGCCGACTGCCTTGGACTTCGCTTGCTTCTGGGAACACTATCCCTTCTGAGATTTCGTCAATGGAATTCGACCTCGCCCTAGCACACACTAGCCCCCTGCGTGTCGACTTGCATTGTTTCTCCTGAGATTTACGAAATTGAAACAAGTTCTCTCTATGTACACTCCTTGCACTTTGACTAACCTTCATATGGTTGTCTTTCAACCCTTCGTCCAATTGTTGGCCTGATGCAATCCTTGAAAAGGTCCTCCTTTAGAGTGTTCAATAAATCTGTTTCTATTCCCTTGTTCCTCGGAGGGATATATGTTCCCTCTCAACAACCTCTGCTCAAGAACTCCTTGCTAAGTTGATAGAGCATTCAATAACTCTATGAGTGTCTGTCCCTTGACACTTCTCTTATCTCTGAACTCGAAAAAGAGTTCTTCTGTGCACTCCTTACACAACCTAAAGAACCCAAAATGGTTTCAGCTAACTCATAGATAGAGAAATTTTATCTATCCCCGTAGATGAAATCTAACATGCATCTACCACATCAATTATACACAAGTAATCAATTAAAATGCATAAACACATAGACAACTCATAGGTAGGAAAAATTGTTTTGTATTAATATCAGAATGTATGTACAATGTTTACAAAAAACTGGGCTGCTACAGAGTCTCAACTCTCTCCCCTCCTAGCAGTTTCAACTCTCTTCATTGGCCTCTTTATTTTTAGCATAGCATACAAAGGTATTCCCTATAGATTTACACTTAAGAATATTCAACCTGTAGCAAACTGTGATAAATTTAAGCATGTTTAAACTTGAATGTATATTCATTTTTATGCCAAATCTTCCTAATATCAACCATAGATCGAACTGATATTTGTTTCCTATTGCGGTTTAGAGAGTACATCACTTGAATAAGAAATTTCACACATTCATCGACAGTTATCAAACGCAGTAGCTTTCTCAGTTACATTCATTGAACAAATTCAAACTGTAACATCTTATGTTGGATTACTAAGAGGGGGGGTGAATCAGTAATAACGTAATTATAATCCTTTTTCTCCAAATAATCCAAGTGTTATATCAATGTAGAATTATTATCCAATAATGAGAAATAATAAATGAACAATCACACACATACACAGTAGACCAGTGTTTTACATGGAAACCCAAATCGGGAGAAAACCACATAATGCTTTTTCTTATATGTCTTGAAGAATTACATTCATTGGAAGCACCAAATTCCTTTGTTTTCCTGCTGCAACTGGAAGGAGGCTCCAACCCCCTAGTTTCTAAGGCTACAACCTGAGGGAATATCCAACTAAACAATTCTTTGGCTACAACCAGAAGGAGGCTACAACCCCCTATGTTCTTCGGCTACAACCGAAAGGTGGCTACAACCACCTCTCCTTGCCCCGTCCAACCACCCTGACATATAAGTAGAATGATGGAACCACTGTCACACTATCATTGTGAGATATACTACAATAAACCTATACCAATAAACCTGTACCAAACAAACTGTACCAATGAATTGAGCCATGCATCAATGATGCATCAACTTGTACCTCAACCTCTAATCAACATGTACCATAAACAAGTGCATCAACCATGCACCAACCTGTACCAACCAACTTGTAATCAGCCTGTACCATAAACAAGTGCACTAACCATGAAACAACCTATATCTCAACCTATACCATGAACAAGTGCATCAACCATGCACCAAACCTTTACAAATAACTTGTCACGACAACCTGTCCAAACAACCTTAGAAAACATCATCAAAGGAATTTATCCTTCCTTGAATTTCAACCTTCTTTTCTTCACCTTTCCTCAGAAATTTGACTTAGATATCATTTGGTTACCTCAGACACCTATATATATTTAATATGCTCAAGTGTGATGTAAAATGAGAGAGCCTTGCCTCTTATTTATACTCTCCAAGTAGCTTCCTTAAAAACATCTTCTAGGTCACTTTGCCCACTTTCCTTATTTTAGGGTTAACCCACTTATAATTTCTCCATTAAAT
>SNQJ01S0220143.1:0-15155 GCA_010110895.2 Picea sitchensis | reverse complement strand
TCGGGGTTTCAGTGTTTCAAATGCCAAACAACAACACACACCAACTCCCGAATTCCGAAAGGTGAAAGGGTGTGGGACCAATACTTCGGGATTTTGGGATTCGGGGTTTCAGGGTTTGGAAAAGAAAGGGAACTTCGCATAAATGTAACCAGCAAGTGTCGAATGCCGAAATTCACATTATTTTCATAATTCTAAGATTTTTTCCTTGTACTGGTGTTCTTACTTTCATTCTGTGAAACAATAGGTGTAGAAGGATTCAATATCCGTTTACCTATAAGAATTCCAAAAATCTAACTTCTAAATTTTATACGCATATAATCTATAAAAGGGGTACAATAGGGTAACCGTTTCTATAAAAGGTAACTCCTATTATGTTCACTTAGAGCCATCTTCTAACAAATGCATTAAACATCAACAATACTAGATATGTACATGTAGGTAAATACAGGAATAAGAATATCATTCCCTTAGAGTTTGGTAATTATAATTGATGTTCCGAGGAATCTGAGTTTGGTTTCCTGGGGTTTTAACCATAGAGAGGACCTGCCCTATTGATGTTAATTCCCTCCTTTCCTTACTTACTTATAGAAATATCAATTACAGGTGCATCCATCTAGCATTTTACTCACAGGAGGAACAATTTTCTAGAGACTGGATGTTTATTACGAACTTCATGACGATAGATAGATTATAACTACGAAAGGTCTTCATCTTCCACAAAAAATAACTGTAATTCAACAGATAGGTGTGGATATTCCAGCAGACATATTACAACTATATATATACGGATTTCCTTCGCATATAATCCTCATAACGAACAAAAAATGGGAATCGTTACAGTTTCGTTTTAATCAAGTACAATGCATCAGAAAAATCATTTAGACAAAGAATGGAAATTATTCCAGTTCGGATTTAATATGACATTGTTAAAAACATTGGAACAAAAAATGGACATCGTTACAGGTCCGATCTAATTAAATATAATGCATCAGATATCAAATCATTCAAACAGAGAATGGAAACTATTCCAGTTCGTATTTAATAGATACATGACATCGGATAAAACATAGTCATTCTTAATAGAGAGGGGTTGATCAACATATCTGAATCAAATCCGTGGGATGACAAAGGGAAAATCCACGTTCCTCCCAACCGTAGAACAGGGAAGCCAAAATCACTTGCCCGATTCACCCCCTAGCCTAACCAAGAATCCATGAGGGCGAACTTGGAAACTCCTCCTTAGCAATGTCCTTCAATTCCAATAGTTATCCTCTTGCCTCACAGTTACTCAATAATTCTCATAACAACAAGACAAATCTGTTTCAACAAGCTCCTCTTGGCCCACACTTACTCAACAGTGCTCATAACAACAAGAGAGTTCAAAAATCTTTTCCCCAACATACTTGGTAGCGTCCTGCCTCCTCGCATATGCTATTTATCAATTTTTTTGCCTGGGTCTTTTTCCCTCCTTTGGGGATTTTTGCAGCTCTCTTAATCCCTGATTTTTAGGGGTTGCCAGTGGCCAAATCTCTGATTTTCCACTTCTCATAATCATCCTAGAGGCAGTTCCAACATTTTCCCCACTCATGGAGTCATGGTCAACTAATTTTAACATGGTTGTTCCATTTGTCCTCCTGCAATTAATATAAATATTCTGTTGTGATACAAGTATTAGAGTCAAATAGTTAGTTGAGTCCAAACAAATCTCTGACCAATAGTCACAATAATTAAATACAATTATTCAATTTGAAATTCGAAATTGCCATGAATGGAAAAAAAATTCCAGATTCGAATTTGCCAAAAACGAAAATAAATTTCCAGCACATAATAAAAATATTTTATTTTGGGGGGATGTCACATCCTTTCCCCCTTCAGTAAAAAACTGTCCTCAGTGTTCGTTCCTTTCCTAGAACATGATTGGATGAGATTTCCACAAATCTCCTTCCAATTCCCAAGTGGCCTCGTCAGGACTAAAGTGCTTCCATTGCACCTTTCCTGAGCGACGACTCTGTTTCGAAGTGCTATTTCTCTCCGATCTGGAATGCATAGGGGTTCCACCTGGAACTCGCCTTCGGGTTCCACCTGCACCAAGTTCCAATCAATCATATGAGTAGGGTCATGAATATACTTTTTCAATAAAGAAACATGAAATACATTATGAATTCTTAGATTAGCTAGAAGTGCAAGTTGATATGCCATGGGTCCAATTCGAGTTAGTATCTCGAAGGGCCCATAAAAACTGGCTGCCAACTTAGCACAGTTCCCTAACTTTAGCGATATTTTTCAGGCTTTGACCTTCAGGTAAACATGCTCTCCCACTTGAAATTCCATGTGTCTTCTTTTCTGATCCGCATAGCTCTTCTGTATGTCCTGTGCTTCTTTCGGGCTCTGTTGTACCTTCCTTACCATGTTCTCCATTTCTTGGAGCATCTATGGTCCAATCATGAGTTTGTCAGCCAGGTTATCCCAATTAATTGGAGTTGTACACTTTCTGCAGTATAGTATTTCGAAAGGGCTCAACTTAGCCGAAGTTTGGTACCCATTGTTATATGAAAATTCTACCAAGTGTAGGTAGTCTTCCCACTTGTTCGGTTTGTTCTTACATACATGCGGAGCATATCCTCTATGATTTGATTTGTCCTTTCGATATGTCCATCGGTTTGTGGATGATAACTCGTATTGAAATTCAAATTAGTATTTGGTCCTGCAAACAATTCCTTCCAAAAAGCGGATGTGAATTTTACGTCTCTTTCTGAAATCACCATTTTAGGAATACCATGCAATCTAAATATTTCTTTCATGAATATTTCAGCATTATTAATAGCTTTAAAAGTAGACTTTATAGGAATAAAGTGTGCAGACTTACTGAGTTTATCGATTACAACCATGATTGAATCATTCTGTTTCTGAGTTTTCGGCAAACCTGTTATAAAGTCCAATGATATGGTCTCCCATTTCCATTCTGGTACTGGTAGTGGCTGTAATAGGTCCATTGGACGTTGGTGTTTGGCCTTAACCTGCTGACAATCTTGGCACCTAGCCAAGTATTCTACGGTTTCACCCTTCATGTTAGGCCAGTAAAATAGTTTTCTGAGTGTTATTATTGTCTTCTGGTAACCTGGATGGCCAGAATACGGTTTCTTATTCACTTCGTCTAAAATAGTTAATTTTAACTCTACTGAATCCGGTATGTACAGTCTATTTTTAAATCTTAAAATTCCCTTCTTGTCAATACTTATATCTGGTTTATCTAGGTTTGCGATACTATTATGAAATTCTACCATCATCTTAGTGTAATTTCCATCATTAACACCCGTCATTCTTATTCTTTGTTCCAGATCACTTTCTGCTTTGCTGATATTTATCTCAAATAACCCATGGATTCTGTGGCTTAAAGCATCTTCTACTGTATTTTCCTTACCCTTGATATGTCTGACCTCGAAGTCGAATTCGCTTAGCAAGGCTAGCCACCTTGCTTGTCTTGAATTAAGGTCTGGTTGGTTAAACAAATATTTCACCCCGCTATTATCCGTCAATAGTAAGAATTTGTTGCCCATTATATAGTGTCACCACATTTTTAAGGCATGTATTACTGCCTCCAATTCTAATTCATAAGTGACATAATTTCGCTCGTGTTCCTTTAATTTCCGGGACTCATTAGAATTCACGTGCGCTTCCTGAGATAGAACACCACCTAGTCCCTATTTACTTGCATCAACGCATACTGTGAAGTCTTTATCTGGGTCTGCTACCTTCAAGATGGGCGTCGATGTCAATAATTCTTTTAGCTTGTTAAAACTGTCTTGACACTTTTGCGACCAGTTAAACATGGTCCCTTTCTTTTGTAATGACGTGATAGGGTAGGCTATCTTGGAGAACCGTTCTATAAATCTATGATAATATCCGGTGATTCCCATGAATGACTAGATATCTGCTACATCCTTAGGCACTGACCATTCCATAATGGCTTTTATCTTTTCCGAGTCTACGAAAATACCTTCCGAGGAAATGACATGTCCTAAATATTGTATTTCTTTTTGATAAAAATCACATTTGTCAAATTTTGCATATAGTTTGTGTTTCCTTAGTGTTTGTAGAACTATTCGTAAGTGTTCATCATGTTCCTCCTCCGTTTTAGAATAGACTAGAATATCGTTAATAAATACTACTACGTACTTGTCTAAGTACTGGCTGAAAATGTTGTTCATCAAGCACATAAATGTGGCTGGTGCATTAGTGAGTTTGAAAGGTATGACTACAAACTCGTAGTGTATGTATCTTGTTCGAAAATATGTTTTGTTTATGTTTTGGTCCTTTATCCTAACTTGATGATAACCGGATCATAAATCCAATTTTGAGAAGATCTTGGCCCCACCAACTTGATCGAACAGATCATTTATCTTGGGTAAGGGGTATTTTTTCTTAATGGTCACTTTGTTCAGTTGTCTATAATCGATACATAGTCTTAGAGTACTATCTTTCTTTTTCACAAAGAGGACTGGTGCACCCCATGGCAAGACATTTGGTCTGATATACTCTTTGTCCAACAATTCCTGTAATTATATTTTTAATTCTGTCAGTTTTGGTAGACTCATTCGGTAGGGTGCTTTTGACATAGGGGCTGATCCAGGTAGTAAGTCTATGGAGAAATCTATTTCTCTCCTAGGAGGTAATTCTGGTATCTCATCAACAAACATGTCTCTAAATTCATGTAGGACAACAAAGTCTTCTAACTTAGGCTTATCTTCTTTTTCTAATATATTTGTCACTTGGATGGCCTAAACTTGACATCCCTTTCTAATACATTTCTTGAGTTGCATCACTGAAACTTGTTTGAATGACACTGGTTTTGGTATGCCTTGGGTTGTTCTAACAGTGCCAAAATTATCTTTGTATCTAAGTATCTTTGTATAACAGTCTAGTACTGCTTTGTGTTGTTCCAACCAATCCATCCCTATAATCATATCATAAGATCCTAGTGGTAGGATGTTCATATTGGTCTTTATCTTTTGACCATCTAAGATGAACTCAAGATCAGAAATAAAATTAACTACTTTTCTTTTAGTACCTGTTGCTAGTTGTACAAGCCAAGATTGTGCATGCTTTTGTTTCTTAATTTTATTTGACTCTACTACATCATGAGTAATATAACTTAACGTAGCTCCAGGGTCAATTAAAACAGAAATTCGAGTGTCATGGATTTTACCTTCGATCTCTACCACTGAGGATTGGTGGTCAGCTTGTCAACCATCTATGGCTGCATTTATCCGATGCAAACTTCTTCCCATGTCTCCCACTGTCGAGGCTTCCTGCAAATTGTGAACAACAGTTTTGTTTGTTGCAATTAAACATGGACATTTCCTCCTTAGATGAGGCTCTCCACACTCCTAACACTTTAATGGATCGTGGGATTTTTCCCCAAACTTCTTCATTCCCAGGTTTACTGGTTTACCGCTACCTTGCATATTCAGATGATTGGAGTGAAAATCCTTCCTTGGGAAACTTTTTGATGCATTCCGATAAGGACATGGCTGGAATCCCTTCTTCCTCTAGTGCATTCCATCTTGCTTCTTATCCTTCCAGGCCTTGGGAAACTCTACCTATTGTTTATACTAGTCATAGCACATTCGTGCCTTCCTGAATGCCTCACTCAAGGATTTGGGGCTGTCAAACTCAATTCTGTCCTGGTAAGCCTGTGGTAAATAGCTTAAGAATCATTGGATTTTTACCTTGTCCTCCCGGATGTACGGTACGAACCTTAATAGTTCTAGAAATTTATTTATAAGATTCTCCATCGTCATTTGTCTGAGTCATAACTCATAAAATTCTTTCGTCTTCCTTTCATAATAGCTTTCAAAAAGGTATTGTTTCTTAAAATACTTCTTAAAGTCGGACCATTCCAACTGTTTCTCCTTTAGGCCCTTGGCCAATTTTAGGTCCTGCCACCAAATGTTGGCCTTCCCCTTCAGATTGTAGATGGCCATTCTGACGTTCATGTTATTGGAATAGTTGTAGATTTGGAAGTATTTTTTGATGTCCAACAACCATGCCTCAACTTCTTCTCCTGTCGTGGATTCTCCATCAAAAGTAGCCGGCTTAATCTTTTTAAATTCTCCTTCAAGGTGGTCGGTTTGTTTTCTTTTTTTTGTCTGGTATGGTTTTGTCTTTAGTTGAAGGTGTCCCTTCAGACGAACTGTCTCCTTTTTCTTTTTTTGCACTAGAATTCTTGGAGGCCATTTTGTTGATCTCTTCCTCACGGTTATCATCTTTTGGAATTTTCTTGGTTACTATACTATGCAGCAGGACTTCATTTATCTCTTGTTGTTCCTGCTGTGCCTTCTTCAATTTTTCATTGTCGGCCTTGAAAACCTGTAGTTCAACAATAAGGTTCCTCATTGTTTCCAACACCTCCGTGGGTGAACTTCCATCACTGTTCTGTCTTGGGTCTCTAGGAGGTCCTTGTTGCAGATTCTCTTCCACCCTGATTTCTGCATCTTCTTGAGCTGCCATTATTCAACACAAAATAGAAAAGCTTTCTATTTGTAATCTACAAGATTTATTAGTTTTTTCATAAATCAGAATATATACTAAGCAATTAATGTGGCCCTGTTTAGGCCCAATGTTGTATCTTTTTCTCTGATACCATATGTAATGTACCTCAAAAACTGTCAAATTTATTTATTTATTTTTTGGTTTGTACAATTATCCTTGCATGGTTTCGAGATTCAAGCAATTAAGTCTTTTGTTATAAAGTTTGAGTCTGAAAGTTTATTACAGACCTTACTGTCATTGACTGTCTTTACTATGCGACTTAAATCTTCCTACTCGATGATACAATAAGTGTGTACTCCTCACTTCCAAGTTTATTTAAAGTCTTGTAAATTTTATCATTATTTTCTTATCTGTTGATGCCTATAACACCAGTTCAGACTTAACCATGCAAGCGAATTATAAAACAGGTTTTTTACTTGCATACCTCTAATCGGAAGGAAGATTCTCCAACGTTTCCTGCTATGCTCCTACAGTTTGTGGAAAAACAACAAATAATCAGATTTTGACAATTTTTTCAATGCCAGACACACACAAAACAAAACAAAGGGCCATGATATTTTTGCCGAAAATGAAAAAAAAGTGAGAAGACTGTGGACCCAGCCCTTCGGGGTTTCGGGGTGAGGTCTTTTGCGAGTATAGATGCCAAACATCATGCACAACAACTCCCAAAATTGCAAAAAGTGACTAGCACTTTGGTATTTCGGAGTTCGGGATTTCGTGAGTACAGAAGCCAAACAAAAACACACGACAACTCCTGAAATTGCGAAAAGTGACTAGCACTTGAGGATTTCGGCGTTCAAGATTTCGCGAGTATAGAAGCCAAACAACAACACACGAAAACTCCCGAAATTGCGAAAAGTGACTAGCACTTCGGTATTTCAGAGTTCAGGATTTCGCGAGTGCAAGTGCCCCAAACAACAACATATACAAACCTTCGGAATGCGAAAAAGGAAAAGTGGGTCCCGCTTTTCGGGATTTCAGGGTTCAAAACTTCGTGAGTTCCAATGTTCAACATTAATATAAACAAACATCCAAAATGAAAAAAAAGAAAGGTGAGACCCGCATTTCGGGATTTCGGGGTTCGGGGTTTCGCGGTTTTCATAGCCAAACATCCAACATACAACAATTCCCGAATTGTGAAAAGAAAGGGACTAACATTTCTGGATTTCGGGGTTCGGGGTTTCGAGGTTTTCAAAAACTAAACAACAACACACAACCACTCCCGAATTCTGAAAAGGTGAAAGGATGTGGGACTAACGCTTCGAGATTTCAAGATTCGGGGTTTCGGGGTTTCAAATGCCAAACAACAACACACAACAACTCCTGAATTCCGAAAGGTGAAAGGGTGTGGAACCAACACTTCAGGATTTAGGGATTCGGGGTTTCGGGGTTTCAAATGCCAAACAACAACACACAACAACTCCTGAATTCTAAAAGGTGAAAGGGTGTGGGACCAATACTTCGGGATTTCGGGATTCAGGGTTTTGGGGTTTGGAAAAGCAAGGGAAATTCACATAAATGTAACCAGCAAGTCCCGAATGCTGAAATTCACATTATTTTCATAATTCTAAGATTTTTTCCTTGTACTAGTATTCTTACTTTCATTCTGTGAAATAGTAGGAGTAGAAGGATTCAATATCCATTTACCTATCAGAATTCCAAAAATCTAACTTCTGAATCTTATACGCATATAATCTATAAAAGGGGTACAATAGGGTAACAATTTCTATAAAAGGTAATTCCTATTATGTTCACTTAGAGCCATATTCTAACCAATGTATTAAATGTCAACAGTACTAGATCTGTACATCTCGGTAAATACAGGAATAAGAATATCATTCCCTCGGAGTTTGGTAATTATAATTGATGTTCCAAGGGATCTGAGTTTGGTTTCCTGGGGTTTTCACCATAGAGAGTACCTGCCCTATTGATGTTAATTCCCTCCTTTTATTACTTACTTATAGAAATATCAATTATAGGTGCATCCATCTAGCATTTTACTCATAGGAGGAACAATTTTCTAGAGTTTGGATGTTTATTACGAACTTCGCGATGACATATAGATTATAACTACGAAAGGTCTTCATCTTCCACAACAAATAACTGTAATTCAACAGATAGGTGTGGATATTCCAGCAGACGTATTACAACTATATATATATATCGATTTCCTTCACATATAATCCTCATAACGAATAGAAAATGGGAATCGTTACAGTTTCGTTTTAATCAAGTACAATGCATCAGAAAAATCATTCAGACAAAGAATGGAAATTATTCCGGTTTGGATTTAATATGACATCGTTAAAAACATTCGAACAAAAAATGGACATCGTTACAGTTTCGATCTAATTAAATATAATGCATCAGATATCAAATCATTCAAACAGAGAATGGAAACTATTCCAGTTCGGATTTAATAGATACATGACATCGGATAAAACATAGTCATTCATAATAGAGAGGGGTCGATCAACATATCTGAATCAAATCCATGGGATGACAAAGGGAATAGCCACGTTCCTCCCAACCATAGAACAGGGTAGCCAAAATCACTTGCCCGATTCACCCCCTAGCCTGACCATGAATCCATGAGGGCGAACTTGGAAACTCCTCCTCAGCAATGTCGTTCAATTCCAACAGTTATCCTCTTGCCTCACACTTACTCAACAATGCTCATAATAGCAAGAAAAATCTGTTTTAGCAGGCTCCTCTTGCCTCACACTTACTCAATAGTGCTCATAACAGCAAGAGAGTTCAAAAATATTTTCCCCAGCATACTTGGCAGCATCCTGCCTCCTCGCATATGCTATTTATCAATTTTTTTGCCTAGGTCTTTTTCCCTCCTTTAGGGATTTTCGCAGCTCTCTTAATCCTTGATTTTCAGGGGCTTCCAGTGACCAAATCTCTGATTTACCACTTCTCATAATAAACCTAGAGGCAGTTCCAACATGTTCCCCACTCATGGAGTCATGGTCAACTGATTTTAACATGGCTGTTCCATTTGTCCTCCTGCAATTAATATAAATATTCTGTTGTGATACAAGTGTCATAGTCAAATAGTTAGTTGAGTCCAAACAAATCTCTTCCCAACAGTCACAATAATTAAAGACAATTATTAAATTCGAAATTCGAAATTGCCATAAATGGAAAAAAAATTCCAGATTCAAATTTGCCAAAAACGAAAATAAATTTCCAGCACATTAAAAAAAATATTTTATTTTTGGGGGATGTCACACATGGATTCCAATTTCATTTTTAACCTATGAAAACATCTCACACCGTGTGGGTGACAAAATTGTTGGAGAATAATGATGAAATGTCATGATTAGTATTTGGTTTTGGTTTGTTAGAACTAGTTGGAGATTGTTGAGATATTCTCTCAACTTCTCTGTCTAGATTTAGAATTAGTTGGATATAACTCCAACTATATATTTTCATATTATATATTGATTTGAATATAATACAAATAGTATTTTCTATGTAATTGAGAACTATGTCTGCTCTCAAATTTTCCAATTTGGTATCAGAAGCTGTACTGGATTAAATCCCTCACAGGATAGCCAGGAAGACGTGAGAGCCATGATCATTGATTCCCTATAAATATGTAACATAGTAAGTATTGTTTTATGTGTTTAATTCAGTTGCATGTTAGAGTTATATCCGCGTGGTGAAGAGAATTTGGAGCTGGGCACTGGAGGGCGTGAAAGCGAGAGTTATTCAGATCTCTCCACCTGCAACGTTTTTTTGTGCTTTAATTTGTTAGAGTCACTTACGTGGATGAGTCACATTGACAAAGAGTGTGTTGTTGCTGAGGAGAAAATCCACCAGTTGAGAAGTCTTTTTGTTATTGAGCCTCCATTGACCATCGCTATTGTTGTGAAAGGGAGCACCTGCTGTAAAGGATTGCTTGCGGATGTTTTGTTTTCTTGTTGTAAAATTTAAGGGACCACAAGGAGAAATAGATTGTGGGGACCTGTGTAGAGATGAGAGGGTTCTTGTCAAAGGAAATATTGCATAGACAGAGCCAATTTTTATTTAAGGATCATTGATGTGTTGCACAAAAAATTCACAGATTCAATACCATCTAATGCAGTCGATCAAAATATCATGTGAATATAATACCATTTCTATTGCAATTCAATGTGTCTCTAATTTCTTGTCACGAAGGATTTCCAGCATTGGATGGGCAATGGAAAAGAAGATTTAATTTATTTACCGGATTAAAGGAGTCCATCAGAAGCAAAGAGGGGCAGCTATAGTAATAATTATATTAATTATTGTGAATGTATTCTATTTGTAAAATTATATGTTGCAGAACCAATTACAGAACATAGTAGCCTAATTCAAATTAGTGGTTCTCAATGTTCTTCGGTACTGAGAGAAAAAAACATTAATGGATTATGTCTATTTTCTATCTTATGCCAGTGGGAGTTGTTGTACTTCAGTGCTTCAAGATCGTCATTTACATGTTATCAATGTATATATTATTGTATGTGAAGGTCACTTGTATGATTGACTATTGAAAATATCCAGTAATCAGATCATTGTCCTATATAAGTGTCGAAATTTTCTCTTCGGGGGAATTTCACAGATGGTACTATATTCCTATATAACTGTCAAAATTTTCTCTTTAGGGGAATTTCATGGATGGTAGTGTATCCATAGGATAATTCGGTGTCGAGGATATACTTGTTGTACTCAAGAAGCGTCAATCCTGTGAATACATCAATGATGGTCTGAAGTGGTTATACTTTAAATGGATTAAGAGGTAGCTCGAAAGTGTGGAGAAGAAAAGAGTGGAAACCGAGTGATTGCAGAGTGGGTAGAGTTGCTAATGAATACCAGCCGTAAAAAGATGACAGATATGAATTGTATGTTTCTATATTGTAAAAACAAAAAAAATCTCATTTCTCCATTAAGGGGGAGTGCTGGAGAATAATGGTGAAATTCCATGATTATTATTTGGTTTGGGTTTGTTAGCACTCGTTGGAGATTGTTCAGATATTCTCTCAACTTCTCCATCTAGATTTAGAATTAATTGAATCTAACTCCAACTATATATTTGTATATTATATATTGATTTGAATATAATACGAATATTATTTTATGTGTAATTGAGAACTATGTCTACTCTCCAATTTTCCAATTTCATTTTTGACATACAAAAGAATAAGAAAAAATTCAAACTAAATACAAAAGTTTGCATATCCTTATATGAAACTAAATATAAGTGCATGGATTCCAATTTCATTTTTAATTTATGAAAACATCACACCATGAAGGTGAAAAATAGAGTGAGTACAAAAGTTTATATATTTCATATAATGAGTGCATGGATTCCAATTTCATTTTTAACCTATGAAAACATCTCACACAATGTGGGTGACAAAATAAAGTGAGTACAAAAGTTTATACATCTCATATAATATGAATGCATGGATTCCAATTTCATTTTTAACCTATGAAAGCATCACAACCTGAGGGTGAAAAAATAGAGTGAGTACAAAAGTTTTTATATATCCTTGTATTCTTTTTGGATTTTCGAACTCATCAAGTTGTAGTTTTATATGATCTAACTTCACAAAGAAGACTTCTAAATATTTTGCATTTCGAAATGTTTCTATATTGACATAGGGCGAGAATAAGAATTATTTGCATTCAACGTTGGCAAGAATGTATTATTTGCATTCAATTATGTCATTTTTATTTTTTAGTCTTTGTTTACGTGAATAAGAATT
The DNA here is from genome assembly GCA_010110895.2 of Picea sitchensis. Lineage (NCBI taxonomy): Eukaryota > Viridiplantae > Streptophyta > Pinopsida > Pinales > Pinaceae > Picea > Picea sitchensis. Next base: position 2,862 of record SNQJ01S0220143.1, on the reverse strand, counting down.
ATTTTCATTCAATTTCTTCATTTTAGTCTTAATTAAAAAGGGATTATTTGTATTCAACTTTGTATTTTTTATTCTCTGTGAAGAAAATACTATGTGAATAAGAATTATTTGCATTCAATTTTTTCATTTGTAGCCCTGTCAAGCAGAGACCATTTGTATTCAACTTTGTTATTTTTAGTCCCCATTAAGAAAGAGACTATATGAAAAAGTGTTGCATGGCAGCATAGTCCCTACCAGGTTGGAATGGAAATAAATGCAATGATATAGAGGGACTAAGCAGAGACACGTGGGAAGTATCTTGAAGTACAGGTGGTATCCATGCAAAGGATGACTTGTGGCAGCATGTCATAGGTCAGCCACAAGACATTTGGCTTGTAGATGACCCCCAAGGTTAATATTCGAACGAGGCGGTTTTTTTGTGGGGTGTGTATAGTTCAAACATGGGACTTATAAAAAAGGACCAAGAAGCATACACATTAAACATTCAAATATAATAAACACAATTTCCTCACATCCAACATAATTGAAGGAAACAAAAATTAGCATTTCTGAATTAGTTTTCTTTGAAATTTATCAAAAATTAATAATGCCTTGAAACAAAGGTTCTTAGAAAAAAGGACAAGGAATCACACACATTAAACATTAAAATATAATAAACACAATTTCCTGACATCCAACATAGTATTTTACCATTCCTGGATTAGTTTTCTTTGAAATTTATCAAAAAATGATAATGTTCATTACATATTTATGGAATCTGTTCCATATCTCTGGAAATTTAAATGTGTTTGTCATATAGGCTGGGATTGGGGCTTCTGTGGACCATAAAAAAAATAAGTAAAAGAAATAGGACTATAGAAATAAGAAGTGTGAGACGGTAGAGAGGAAGACCTGAAAATAAAAAATTGGAAGTTATGAGTCTTTGGTTAGAGATTTCTATTTAAAGAGGTAGAATAACTGGTTTGATAAATAAAACAAGATGTGATCAGTATAGACTTACTATGAAGCCAATGCGTTTTTTTTGCTGTCATCGACAACCACTAGAATCATGCCAATCAGTTGTTGCCCTTCATTGATGAGCTTGTCCATTCTCCGTTGGAACCATTCTTCAATGTAGCTTCTCATGGGGGCCATGTTGATTTCATCCCGGATTTCTATGTCGAAAAGCTCATTTTCTAATTTCCTTAGATCCACATAAATACTATGCAGAGCTCGTTCATTTTCTTCATTGTGTGCCGAATATTCCACTAGCCATTTCTCGACCTTATCTTCACCATATTCAAGGATGTCGTAAAATTTTTCTAAAGACAACCCCTTTAAAATATCAAGTTGTTCATTGAAGTCTTTTTTGGTCAAGGACAAGGATTTGAGGATTAAGTTTAGGTCTTGAACCTCATTGGTATTTCTAGCTAAGTCTATTTGGGTCAGGTTTTTGAATAATTATTCTTTTTCTGATATGGCTTGTTCACATGATTCGACAATGAGTTGCAGGTTATTAAATTTATTTTTCCATCATGATTTTAATTGTTTGATCTACTTTGGGGAGGGGATATCCTCTTGTCTTATTTTTAGATCCGAGTTGTTGATGGCATGGTTGGAAAAAGGGGTCACCATCTGTTCATAGAAACGTTCTTCATTTTTTAAATTCATCTGCAAATGTTCGTGCAAATCATTTGCCCTCTTTCAAAAGGAAGCTATATTTTGTGGTGTTTCCCAGGCTTCAGTAATTAGCTGCATTCATTTCTTTATGTTATTCTCTACAAAGGATCTACATTATGTGAGGAGGCTGGAGGATCATTTTAACTTGGTTTTAGGGGTAGAAAGCACATTTTTTGATAAAGGACTGGAAAACACTGGGGTAGCAATGAAAGCCTCCTCCAATTCCCTGAATCGATCGTTCAGTTTGGCATTCTCAGCTTCAATTCCTCCAATGGAATCATCAAGAGCATAAACAATTGTGTAGTGAAATTGGGATATTTGGGGCAGCCGTATTTTCCTAAAGGTAATCTATGTACGAGATTTATCTTTCTTATTTGTCACATCTCTCTTTTCAATGATTAAATTTTTAGATTGGCTGTAAAACAAAATGCTCTGGAATATGAAGGATTCATCTTCGTAAAAAATGTCGGTCTCAGCTATTTCCATTGTGGAACTATGGTGCATCCCGTCTGTAGATGGGTCAACTTTGTGCATGTATTCAATTTCATTTTCAAATTGCATGTGCTCACTTTCAATTTTGGGTTCTTCCGCCTGCCCTACAATGTTTTTTCTTTTCTTCGTCAGGGGAAGCTTGTGAGAACTATCAATTTTTTTGCGAGGAGGGTTGTTATATCCTCCTCCGTTAGAAGATTTATGGGTTGATTTGTTATTGGGGTGGGATGTTGAAGCGATGCTCTATGATGTCTTGCTCTTGGGAGTGTTGGTCGGGGACTGAACACTCTTATCACTAGATCCTTTTCCCTGTTGTCTGTACAATTCAGTTGCGCTTTGCAATGTCTCTATGTCACAATCGTCAGAAGAAGGAGTGTTGTCATCATTGTCTATATCTTCAATCATGCGTCTATGGATAAAAGAGATGCTAAAGAAAACTGATAGTAAATGTTCTCAAAAAATCCCATTATTGTCGAACCCTTTTATCCTTTCAGCATATGTTAGGTTGAATTTCTTAAAATGTCCTACGAATTCGTCAATCTTGTTGACGTTTCTGCACACGAAGTCCTCGACTTTCCAGGGCAAAGGAATGAACTGTTTTTTTCTCTTTTCATGGAAAAAATGCAACTAGTGGTTGTATTGCCTTGCTATTTCTATAACAAACATCTTGTCCATGATGTGGCATGGAAGGAAAGTAGGATTTTCCTTGGA
>SNQJ01S0220142.1:0-15155 GCA_010110895.2 Picea sitchensis | reverse complement strand
AGCAGTTTTTCGGTTACTAAAATTTTGGGGCCATTTTGAGGGCCTAAATGAATTTTTTCCAGGATCAAGGACCTCAATGATATCCTAAGGCTCTAATTTGTCCACCAAAATAAACCTCTTTGATGATACCTTTCTAACAAGCTCTTGTGCGCCCCAAACAAAGATTGTATGCCAAATTTACGCCCTAGAAAGTTGATACACCAAACTACCCAAAACAGAGTCCACAAAACTGTTGGATTTTCATATTCCGAGGTTAGGGTTTTGGATTTTATTTATGTTAAAAATACCTTTAGAGCCACATTTTAATCATATTCTTGTGAATGTGAGTAGTCATCACATCTCTTCTCAGAGATATGTTTCCACCATTCTAGTGAGTCTTTCACTCTGTATTTCTATAGTTTTGTACATTGCTCTCATTGATAGAAATTGTGTATTACTGTATCTCTGTGTTTATGGTTATTTCTCTGATAAATATCAGTTACATTATTGGATATCTGATATATATTTGTACATTTCTTTTTCATATCTTTTTTCTCATTTTGTGCTGAAAATAATATGGATCAGTGGTATCAGATCATGCTTCTCTTGATCATTTTTTCAATGCATGTCCTCGACAAGGTATGAATATAGCAAGTTGGGTCTCGAGCTTGTCTCTCTTGAGGAAAATCTCTCTCGTATGAACAAGAAACCCTCCATGGTGGAAGAAAAGAAAAACGACAGAGAAGATGATTTTATTAATCTGTTGCTTGAGCAAACTCTCACACAACAGAGGGACAAAATGATGGTGAATTTTTTCCACATCCTTCAAGGCCTATCGATAATAGAAGACACATCTTCATCAAGCGGCCACTTTGGAAGAACCTCTCCTTTCAAGGTACAAGACAATTTTTATATTCTCGTATTTGAAGGTCATATAGATGCAGATGCCCTAGAAAAATGGTTAAATCTGCTAGAAGGTCATTTATCTGTTCACAATTTTTCCGATAGGGAAAAGATCACCTTCACACTCCTTAAGGCTCTCTTCCATGTCAAACATTGGTGGGAAACTTACTAGGATAAAAGTTCCACATAAGAGTCTAGAATATATGGGGTTGAGCCCACTTGGGATTGTTTTGTGGATGTGGTCAAGGGACAATATTACCCTATTGGTAAATATGATGACTAGTACATGAGATGGACCGTTCTGCATCAGGAGAGGGGCCAAGAAGTGTTGGAGTTCACCAATACCTTCCATACCTTGCGCACCAAGTTGGGTATCAAATATTCTAAGCAACATTTGGTTATGAAATATCATGGAGCTCTACACAGATACATCCAAACTGAAATGGATTTTCTGGACACCTCATCGTTGGGATTTTTTTATCGATATGTTGTCAAAATCGAGAAGAACTTTAGGCACCGGAACAAATGGGAGTTTGGGTATGAAAATCCGAGAAAAACAAAGTATTATAAAGACGTCCCTAAAAAATAGCCTCCTAAAAACCATTCTAATCCAGAGGAAAAGAAGGGTCATGGGAATACGAAGAAGGACACAAGAAAGTGGTGTGATTTCCACAAAATCCCCTGGCACAACACTGATGAATTTCACTAAAAATAGTCATCGGTGGCTGAGATCAAAGAAAAATATCCGAACCTAGATTTAGAATCCGATTCAGAAAATAATGGAAGAAGATAGATCATTGACGCAAACCCCACGTCTACTGTTGCGACCAGAACAATTCAGCCAGAAGAACTAGTAGATCCTGGAGAGGGGGAGTGCCTTTTTCATTCACAAATGTCTGTGAAGGGGACCCCACTGCATTTTATTATTGATATAGGAATCCAGAAGAACCTCATCTCAACAGAGGTTGTCAAACAATTTGGATTGTCGACAACACTACCCCTGCAAGCATACAACATTGGGTGGCTTCGTCAGGGACGCGATATCCATGTCAGCCAACAGTATCCATTGTCATATGGAATCATCCCTTCAAATATGAGGTATTATGTGATGCTTCCCTGTTGGATGTATGTGATGTTATTTTGGTCCAACCATATATGTGGAAGTTTCATGGTATCTATGAGTCTCGAACCCGTAGTGTCAATATTACTCTATGGGTTCATCTCTATAAGATACCATAGGTAGTTTCAACTAGTGTCCCGCCTAAATATTTCCGCAAGGTAGTATCCCGTACTACAAAATCTAGCTTCTTCACGGTCTGTTCAAAAGGCGAACAAAAGAACATTGCAACCACTGCAGCCTCAATCCAAGCACCTTTTTTGCAACATAAGCAGGTCGACAATATTGAAGCAAAGAGGAAATATTCCTTTTGAAAACTATGATCTCGTATATCCAGACTGGTTAAAAAGGTCCCACCCTTCCAGCAACAGGTTCATGAAAACCCTCAACAAGCTAAGAAACACAACTTCTCCAACAAGGCAAGCAGCTCACCAAGATGCAGATTCAACAAGCACTTTCCCCTCTCCCATGGGAACTCAACGCAATGGAGACCATTGCTTCCTAAGGATCGAGTATTGATCTAGGTGGATATCGGTGGACACCCACCTATTCCAACTGGCTCAAAATAGTCTTATGGCAATTTACTATTTTTGGCAGTTTTTCAGTTCCTAAACTTTTGGGGCCATTTTCAAATCCTAAATGAAGTTTTTTCAAGATAAAGCATCTCAATTATTTCCAGAGGCTTTAATGGAGCCCCAAAAATGAATCTCCTTGACGAGACCTTCCCAACAAGCTATTGTGCGCCCCAAATGAAGATCACATGACAAAGTTACACCCTCAGGAAGTTGATACACCAAACTACCCAAAATGGGGTCCACAAAACTGTTGGTTTTTCATCTTCTTGGGTTATGGTTTTGTATTTTATTTATGTTAAAAATTTCTTTAGAGCCTCATTATAATCATCTTCTTTTGAATCTGAGTAGTCATCACATCTCTTCTCAAAGATAAGTTGTCACCAGTCTAGCGAGTCTTTCACTCTGTATTTCTACAGTTTTGTACATTTTTCTCATTAATAGGTATTGTGTATTACTATATCTCTGGGTTTATTTTTATTTATCTAATAAATATTTGTTATATTATGGGATATATTGTATATCTCTGTACATTTATTTATTATATCCCCGCTCTCATTTTGTGTCGAAAATAATCTGGATCAGTGGTATTAGAGCAGGCTGCTCTTGATCGTTTTTTGCAGTGCATATCCCTGATAAGGTCTGAGTATAGAAAGTTGGGTCTCAAGATTGTCTCTCTTGAGGAAAATCACTCTCGTATGCCTAAGAAACCCTCCATGGAAGAAGAAAAGAAAAATGACAGAGAAAACGATTCTATTAATCTGTTGCTTGAGCAAGCTCTCACGCGACAGAGGGATGGAATGATGGAGAATTTTTCCCACATCCTTCAATGCCTGTCGATAATAGAAGGAATGTCTTCATCGAGCGACCACTTTGAAAGAACCTCTCCTTTCAAGGTAGAAGTCAATTTTTATATTCCTTTATTTGAAGGTTATATAGATGCAGATGCCTTTGAAAAATGGTTAAATCTGCTAGAAGTTGATTTCTCTGTTCACAATTTTTTCAGCAGGCAAAAGATCACCTTGACACTCCATAAGGCTCTCCCCCATGTCAAACATTAGTGGGAAAATTATTGGGAGAAAATTTCCACAGAGGAGTCTGGAATATATGGGTCCAAGCCCACTTGGGATTTTTTTATGGATGTGGTCAAGCAACAATATTACCCTGTTGGTAACTATAATGACTAGTACATCAAATGGACCATGATGGATCAAGAGAGGGGCCAAGCAGTGTCAGATTTCACCATAACCTTCCATACCTTGAGCACCAAGCTGGGTATAAAATATTATGGGCGACATTTGGTTCTGAAATACCATGGGGCTCTACACAAATACATCAAAACTAAAATGGAGTTTCTGGACATCTCATCATTGGGATCTAACTATCGATATTCTTTCAAAATAAATAAATAAATGTAGGAACTATAACAAACAGGAGTTCGGGTATGCAAATATGCAAAAAACAAAGTATGATAAAGACAACCCTAATAAATAGCCTCCTAAAAACTAGTCTAAGACACATGAAAAGAAGGGTCACGGAAAGACAAAGAAGGACAATGGAGAGTGATGTGATTTCCACAAACGCCCCTGGCACAACACTGATGAATGTCGCTCAAAAACGTCATTGGTGGATGCGATCAAAGAAAAAGATCTGAACCCAGATTTAGAATCCAATTCAGAAAATATTGGTTGAAGACAGATCATCGACGCAGACCTCACTGCTATTGTTGCGATCGTAATAATTCAACCAAAAGAACCAGAAGATCCTGAAGAGGGGGAGAGCCTTTTTAATTCACAGATGTGGGTGATGGGGACCCCGCTGCATTTTATTATTGATAGTGGAAGCCAGAATAACCTCATCTCAGTGGAGGTCGTCAAACAATTGGGATTGTCAACAACACCACACCCGCAATCAGACAACATCGGGAGGCTTCTCCACGGACGAGATCTTCATATCAGCCATCAGTCTCGATTGTCATATGACATCCATCCCTTCAAATATGAGGTATTATGTGATGTTTCCCTGTTGGATGTCTGTGAAGTTCTTTTGGGTTAGCCATATATGTGGAATCACCATGCTATCTATGAGTCTCGACCTCGTAGTGTCATTATTACTCTAGGGGTTCATCTCTATAGGATACCAGAGGTAGTTACAACTACTGTTCCACCTAAACAGTGTCGCAAGCTAGTATCTCATACTACAAAATTCAACTTCTTCACGGTCTGTTCAAAAGGTGAACATAAGAACACTGCAACCACTGCAGCCTTAGTCCAAGCACCTTTTGTCCAGCAAAAGTAGGTCGATAAGATTGAAGAAAAGAGGAAATATTCCTTCTGCACATAGTAATCTCATATAGCCAGATTGTTTAAAAGGGTCTCACCCTTCCACCAACAAGTTCGTGACATCCCTCAACAAGTTAAGCAACACAACTTCTCCAACAAGGCAAGCAGCTCACCAAGATGCAGATTCAGCAAATGTTTTCTCCTCTCCCCTGGGCACTCAATGCAATGGAGACCATTTCTTACTAATGAGGGAGTATTGATCCAAGTGGATATTGGTGGATACCCAGCTATTCCAACTAGCTCAAAATAGTCTTATAGCAATTTACTATTTTTAGCAGTTTTTCGATTCCTAAACTTTTGGGGCCATTTTGAGGGCCTAAATGAATTTTTTTGGGGATAACATACCCCATATTAGTCAAAAATTTATATTGAGCCTTCATAAGGAATATCCTCAATGATACCTTTCCAACGAGCCATCGTTCACCCCAAATGGAGATCATAAGCCAAAGTTACACCCTCGAGAAGTTGATACACCAAACTACTCAAGACAGGGTCCACAAAACTATTGGCTTTTCATCTTTTGGGGTTAGGGTTTTGGATTTTATTTATGCTAAAAATGCCTTTAGAGCATCATTGTAGCCATTTTCTTGCGAATGTTAGTATCCATCACATATATTCTTAGAGATAAGTTGTCACCATTCTAACGAGTCTTTCACTTTGTATTTCTACAATTTTGTACTTTTCGCTCATTAATAGAAATTGCATATTATTGTATATATGTGTTTATGGTATTTCTCTGATAAGTATCTGTTATATTATTTGATATATCATATATCTCTATACATTTATTTATTATATCTCCTCTCTCATTTCGTGCCGAAAATAATCTAGATCAGTTGTATCAGAGCAGGCTGCTCTTAATCATTTTTTTCAGTGCATGTCCTCGACGAGGTACTAGTATAGTAAGTTGGATCTCGAGCTTGTCTCTCTTGAGGAAAATATCTCTCATACGCCCAAGAAACATGCCATGGTGGAAGAAAAGAAAAACGACAGAACAAATGATTATATGAATCTGTTTCTTGAGCAAGCTCACGCAACAGAGGGACAAAATGATGGGGAATTTTTCCCACATCCTTCAATGCTTGTCGACCACAACTGACACTTATTCATCAAGCAGACACTTTGGAATCACCTCTCCTATCAAGGTACAAATCAATTTTGATATTCCTATATTTTAAGGTCAGATAGATGTGGATTCCCTAGAAAGATGATTAAATCTGCTAGAAGGTTATTTCTCTATTCACAATTTTTCTAAGAGGGAAAATATCACCTTTGCACTCCTTTAGGATCTCCCCCATGTCAAAAATTGGTGAGAAACTTACTAGGAGAAAAGTTTCATAGAGGATTCTGGAATATATGGGGTTGAGCCCACTTGGATTTTTTTTTTGGATGCGGTCAAGGAACAATATTACCCTGTTGGTAACTATGATTACCAGTACATGAGATGGACCTTGCTATGTCAAGAGACGGGTCAAGCAATGTCGGATTTCACCAATACCTTCCATACCTTGTGCACCAATATGGGTATCAAATATTCTGAGTGGAATTTGGTTCTGAAATACTGTGGCGCTCTACACAAACACATCCAAACTAAATTAGAGTTTATGGACATCTCATCGCTGGGATATTCCTATTGATATGCTATCAAAATTGAGTTGAAATCTAGGCACTAGAACAAACATGAGTTTGGGTCTGCAAATTCACAACAACCAAAGTATGATAAAGACGGCCCTAACAAACAACCTCCATAAAACCAGTCTAAGCCACAGGAAAATAACGGTCACGAAAAGACAAAAAAGGACAATGAATGTGGTGTGATTTCCATAAAATCCACTAACACAACACCGATGAATTTCGCTCAAAACAGTCATTGGTAACTGATATCAAAGAAAAATATATGAATCGGGATTCAAAATCCGATTCAGAAAATACGGTAAAAGATAGATCATCGACGTAGACCCCATTGTTATTGTTGCGACTACAATAATTCAATCAGAAGAACCAGCAGATTCTGAAGAGGAGGAGTTCCTTTTTCATTCACATATGTGGGTGAAGGGGACCTCACTGCATTTTATTGTTGATAGTGAAATCCAGAAGAACCTCATCTCAACAAAGGTCATAAAATAATTTGGATTGTCGATAACACCACACCCGCAGCCATAGAATGCAGGTAGCTTCTCTAGGGACAAGATCTTTGTGTCAACCAGCAGTGTCGATTTCCATATGACATCCATCCCTTCAAATATGAGGTGTTATGTGATGTTTCCCTGTTGGATGTTTGTGATGTTCTTTTGGGCCAGCCATATATGTGGAAGAGGCATGTTATCTATGAGTATCGACCCTATAGTGTCATTATTACTTTGGGGGTTCATCTCTACAGGATATCATAATTAGTTCCAACTACTATCCCACCTAAACATTTTCACAAGGTAGTATTTCATACTACAAAATTCAGCTTCTTTACAGTATGTTCAAAAGGTGAATAGAAGAAAAATGCAATCATGCAGCCTCAGTCCAATCACCTTCTGTCCAGCAGAAGCAGGTCGAAAAGATTGAATAAAATCGAAAAGATTTTCATATAGCTTGATAGGTTTAAAATTTTCCACCCTTCCATCAACAGGTTTGTGACAACCTTCAACAAGATAAGCAACACAACTTCTCTAGCAAGGCAAGCAACTCACCAAGATGCAGATTCAACAAGCATTTTCCCCTCTCCCTCGGGAACTCAATGAAATGGGGAACATAGCTTCCTAAGGAGGGAGGATTTATCAAGGTGTATATCGGTGGTCACCCACCTATTCCAATTGGCTCAAAACACTCTTTGGGCAATTTAATATTTTTAGCAGTTTTTCGGTTTTTAAACTTTTGGGGCCATTTTAAGGGTCTAAATGAAGTTTTTTTGGGATCAAGCACCTCAATAATAATTAAAGGATTTGATTGTGCCCCCAAAATGAATATCCTCTATGATACCTTTCACATGAGCTATCGTGTGCCCCAAATGAAGATCGTATACCAAAGTTACGCCCCCGGGAAATTGATACCCCAAAACGGGGTCCCCAAAACTGTTGGCTTTTCATCGTCCAAGGTTAAGGATTTGGATTTTCTTTATGTTAAAAAATACTTTAGAGCCTCATTCTAATCATCTTCTTGCGAATGAGAGTACCCCTCACATATCTTCTCTTAGATAAGTTGTCACCATTCTAGCGAGTCTTTCACTCTGTATTTCTTCAATTTTGAACATTTTGCTCATTAATAGAAATTGTGTATTACTGTATCTTTGTGTTTATGGTTATTTATATGATAAATATCTGTTATATTATTGGATATATGATATATCTATGTACATTTATTTATTATATCTCCGCTCCCATTTTATGCCGAAAATAATCCGGACCAGTGGTATGAGAGCAGACTCCTCTTAATCATTTTTTTCAGTGCATGTCCCTGACAAGGTCCAAATATAGAAAGTTGTGTCTCGAGCTTGTCTCTCTTGAGGAAAATCATTCTTTTAAGCCCAAGAAACCCTCCATGGAGGAATAAAATAAAAACGACAGAGCATATGATTCTATTAATTTGTTGCTAGAGCAAGCTCTCACATGACAGAGGAACGAAATGATGGAGAATTTTTTTAACATACTTCAATGCATGTTAATAAAAATAGCCATGTATTCATAAAGCGGGCACTTTGGAAGCACCTCTCCTTTCAAGGTACAAGTCAATATTGATATTTTTGTATTTGAAGTTCAGATAAATGGGAATTCCCTAGAAAAATGGTTAAATCAACTAGAAGGTTATTTATCTGTTAACAATTTTTCCGAAAGGGAAAATATCACCTTCGCACTCTTGAAGGCTCTCCCCCATGCCAAACATTGGTGGGAAACTTACTAGGAGAAAAGTTCCATAGAGGATTTTGGAATATATGGGGTCTATCCCACTTGGGATTTTTTGTGGATGCAGACAAGGAACAATATTACCCTATTGGTAACTATGATAACTAGTACAAGAGATGGACCACATTGCATCAAGAAAGTGGCCAAGTAGTCTCAGAGTTCACCAATATCTTCCATACCTTGTGCACCAAGATGGGTATCAAATATTATGAGAGAGATCTGGTTCTGAAATACTGTGGGGCTCTACATAGATACATCCAATCTGAAATGGAGTTTCTGGACATCTCATATTTGGGATATGATATTCAATATGCTATCAAAATTGAGCATAAATTTAAGCACCAGAACAAACAGGAGTTTGGGTCTTCAAATTCGCAACAACCAAAGTATGATAAAGACGACCCTAACAAACAACCTCTCAAAAACTAGTCTAATCCATAGGAAGAGAAGGGTCACGGATATACAAAGAAGTTCATTGGAAAGTGGTGTGATTTCCACAAAATCCCATGGCACAACACGAATCAATGTCTCTCAAAATAGTCATTGGTGGCTGAGATCAAAGAAAAATATCGGAACCTAGATTCAAAATCATCGACACAGACTCAACTGCTAATGTCGTGACCACAACAATTCAACCAAGAGAACCCACGGATCCTGAAGAGGGCGAGCACCTTTTTCATTCACAGATGTGGGTGAAGGGGGCCCCACTACATTTTATTGTTCATAACAAAAGCTAGAAGAAATTCATCTCAACAGAGGTCGTTAAATAGTTGGGATTGTCGACAACACCACACCCACAGCCATACAACATCGCGTGGCTTAGCCAGGGATGATATCTTCGTGTTAGCCACTAGTGTTGATTTTCATACGGCATCCAACCCTTCAAATATGAGGTATTATGTGTTGTTGCCTTGTTGGATGTCTATGATGTTCTTTTGTGCCAACCATATATGTGGAAGAGCCATGTTATCTATGAGTCTCGACCCTGTAGTTTCATTATTACATTGGGGGTCATTTCTATAGGATACCATAGGTAGTTCAAACAATTGTCCCACCTAAATAGTGCCACAAAGTAGTACCTCATACTACAAAATTCATCTTCTTCACAGTCTGTTCAAAAGGTGAACATAAGAACACTGCAACCACTGCAACCTCAGTCCAAACACCTTCTGTGTAGCAGAAGCAGGTAGAAAATATTGAAGCAAAGAGAGAATATTCCTTCTGCACATAGTCATTTCATATATCTAGACTGGTTAAAAAGGTCCCACCCTTCCAGCAATAGGTTCATGACAACCTTCAACAAGCTAAGTAGCATAACTTCTCCAGCAAGGCAAGCAACTCACAAAGATGTAGATTCAGAAAATGCTTTCCCCTCTCCCCCTAGCACTCAACGAAATGGATATCATTGCTTCCTAAGGAGGGAGGATTGATCTGGTTGGATATCAGTGGCCACCCACCTATTCCAACTGGTTCAAAACAGTCTTCTGGCAATTTACTATTTTTAGTAGTTTTTCGGTTCCTAAACTTTTGGGGCCATTTTGAGGGCATAAATGAAGTTTTTTTAGGATCAAGCACCTCAATTATTTCCTAGGGCTCTGATTGAGCCCCCAAAATAAGCCTCCTCGGAGGTACCTTTCTAACAATCTATTGTGCGCCCCAAACAGAGATCGTATGCCAAAGTTATGCCCCCAAGAAATTGATACACCAAACTACCCAAAACAGGGTCCACAAAATTGTTGGTTTTTCATCTTTTGGGTTTAGGGTTTTGAATTTTATTTATGTTAAAAATGCCTTTAGATCCTCATTTTAATCATCTTCTTGTGAATGTGAGTAGCGATCACATCTCTTCTTAGAGAGAAGCTGCCACCATTCTAGCGAATCTTTCACTCTATATTTCTACAATTATGTACATTTCGCTCATTAATAGAAATTGTGTATTACTATATATTTGTGTTTATGGCTATTTCTATGATAAAAATCAATTATATTATTGGATATATGATATATATCTTTACATTATTTATTATAACTTCGCTCTCATTTCATGATGAAACTAATCTGGATCAGTTGTATCAGAGTAGGCTGCTCTTGATCATTTTTTTTAGTGCATGTCCCCGACGAGGTCCGAGTATAGCAAGTTGGGTCTTGAGCTTGTCTCTCTTGAGAACAATCACTCTTGTACGCTCAAGAAACCCTCCATTGCGAAAGAAAATAAAAATGACAGAGAAGATGATTATATTAATATGTTGCTTGAGAAATCTCTCATGCGACAGAGGGACAAAATGATGGACAAATTTTCCCACATCCTTCAACGTCTGTCGATAATAGCAGGCACGTCTTCATCAAGTGGAAACTTTGGAAGAACCTCTCCTTTCAAGGTACAAGTCAATTTTGATATTCTTGTATTTGAAGGTCAGATAGATGCAGATTCCCTAGAAAGATGGTTAAATATGCTAGAAGGTTATTTTTTGTTCACAATTTTTATGACTGAGAAAATATCACCTTCACACTCCTTAAGGCTCTCCCCCATGTCAAACATTGGTGGGAAACTTACCAAGAGAAAATTTCCACAGAGGAGTCTAGAATATATGGGGTCGAGCCCACTTGGGATTTTTTTGTGGATGCGGTCAATGAACAATATTACCCTATTGGAAACTATGATGACCAATACATGATATGGACCACGCTACATCAAAAGAGGGGGAAATTAGTGTCGGATTTCACCAATACATTCCATACCTTGTGCACCTAGATGGGTATAAAATATTCTAAGTGGCATTTGGTTCTTAAATATCATGGGGATCTACACAGATACATCCAAACTAAAATGGAGTTTCTTCACATCTCATCGCTAGGAGATGCCTATCGATATGCTATCAAAATCGAGCAAAAATTTAGGCACCAGAACAAACAAGATTTTGTCTCTGCAAATCCACAACAACCAAAGTATGATAAAGACGTCCCTAAAAAACAACCTTTCGAAAAACATTCTAAGACATAGGAAAATTAGAGTCACGAAAAGATGAAGAAGGACATTGGAAAGTGGTGTGATATCTATAAAAATCCCTGGGCACAACACCGATGAATATCTCTCAAAACAGTCATTGGTGGCTTATATCAAAGAAAAATATATGGACCCATATTCAGAATCCAATTCAGAAAATACCGGTACAAGACAAATCAACGGAAACCCCATTGCTACTGTCGTGACCGCAAAAATTCAACCAGAAGAACCAATAGATCCTGAACAGGGGGAGCACCTGTTTCATTCACAGATGTGGGTGAAGGGGACCCCGCTGCATTTTATTGTTGATAGATGAAGCCGGAAGAACCTCATCTCAGCACAAGTCATCAAACATTTGGGATTGTCGATAACACCACACCCATATCCATACAACATCGAGTGGCTTCTCTAGGGATGAGACCCTCGTGTCAGCCAACAATGTTGATTGTCATATGACATCCAACTCTTAACATTATGAATAATTGTGGAAATCTACACTCCCAAATACATTGTTAAGTTTATTTTTTTGTACTTAAGTTGTATAAGTATGTAATAGTGATATTTTCTTTCAATACAAGCTTAATTATCATTATTTCAAAGAAAATCTAAACTCTTCCCTAATGGAATTTCACTTTGACTATTGTAATGTATCCTCACAAGGAACTTTCCATGTTCAACCTCAAATCTTTGCACAACAATTAAAGCTAAATTGCTTCCTTATTTTAGCTTGCAATTAGTTTCAATGCTCAATCATACCATGATATATTATCTTCAACTAAAAAAATAGATAAGTCTAACATTCATATTAAATACATAATTGGTAGTTAATCCTATGTTGTCAATGTCACCAAACCAATGTGTAGTGATATATACATTGGTTTTTGGTTGTGATCTCCATGAAATATGTGAAGCAAGTTGAGGTCTATGGACTCATTTATCTAGTGTTGAAATATCATGGGCCTATGCATGTCATTTACTACCAGTAGTTAACATGACATAAGGGAAAAAAAATCTATTTAGAAGCTTTAAGGAAGGAAATTCTAGATAGAAAGATGGCACTAAAGGACAAGGAAAATGAATAATTGGTAGAATATAAACTCCAAAATCAGGAAGAAAATAATAAGGAGAATATTTTTCTTCTCAAGATGCACCAAGAGCTAATCCTTATCCTCATAGAGGAAGGGAAATTGGAGAAACAAGTGATAGAAAAGGCTATAATAGAAGGGTTTGTAATAGATGTGATAAATATAGGTATTGTGCATTTGAATGCACAAAACCAAAATGAATGAATGCACAAAAACAAACAATGTACCTTGAATATGTGAAATCGATATGCATTAAGTTAAGAAGCCATCCATGTTTATGGTAGGAGCATTTGCAAAAGAAAAGAGAGATAAAGGAGAAGGAAAACATTGAAACTTGGAACAAGATGGTTTTCGAGCTTAAAGGAATGTTATTTTTCTCATTGGTTATCAAAATTTTTATGGAAGAAAATGTAGAACTTTGGGCAAAGGGATCTCAATGTGAAAGAATCCACTGAAAAATTATAAAATCTAATGATTTCATTTGGTCATGGTGAAGATGATGAGGAGATTGTTTAAATATATGTCAATTGGCCAAGGATACTAATTAAAGATGAATTGAGTATGCATAGCATGCATTCATTGGAGAAGGTATATCAATTAGCCTTGAGATATGATAAGACAAGATAAAACCACATCATTAATGTCCACAACTAACCAAGAATCTAGGTTAACAATACTCAAAATTACAATCTAGTAGTGACACATAGGATTTCCTAGGCATCATGTATAAGCTAAAAGATAAAACATAACATATGAAATGAAAAATAAAAATGTTAAACAACTACATGAGAAAACTAATTAAAATCATAACATGATAAAAGGGTATGCAACATCATAAGTAGATTTAAAATAGGAGGGGGAATAATCCCCTGCACCAACATCCAAAATATTGGTGAAGGTTAGATTAAAGGAGTAATATGTAGAAAATGTCATGCTTGGACCATAAATATCTAGGAGACAATGCAATGTCTCATGATGTCCTAAAGGAAGAGATCGAGTCTAACGGGGTCAACATGTGAGAACATTAAAGTAAAGAGCCATCCACCAAGAATATACAAACACTTGAGGTTGTGGACAAACACTTGTGATGACAAACTAGAGCCCTAAAAGATGGGGGTGGGGGTTGGGGTTGAGAAACTAGTTTGTGTCAAGAGTTGAGGCTAGAACTATCATGAGATGATGAACTTGAACTCCTTTGTATCTTCATGGGGGTGGGATTTCTAGTGGAATATCAAGATGAGTTACATGGATTCACTAATCTAGTGTCAAAATATCATGGGACTATGCATGTCATTTTCAACCACTGACAGACATGACATTAGGGGAAAAAAACTATTTTGAAGCTTTGTTGAAGGAAATTCGAAACAGAATGATGCCACTAGAGGACAAGGAAAATGAGTTATTAATATAATAGAAACTGCAATATAAGGAAGACCAGAGGAAGGAGAATTATGTTCTTCTCAAGCTACACCAAGAGATAATCCTTATCCTCATAGAGGAAGGGGACTTGGAACAACATGCCATGGAAGAGGCTCATACATTTGAATGTACAAAACCAATAATTCAAGGAAAGAGAAAAAAATCAAAGTCAATGTGGCTCAAGAGGAAGAAACTCTGTCTATCCAGGAAAAAACCTCAATTAGACCCAAACAAGAAAACAATTTAATGTTGAGAAGAGTGTGTTTCAACCTAAAAAAGGAGGAAGAAGGGAAATGGAGAAAAAAAAGAGAAATTTTAGTACAAACTTCAAAGTTAAAGGAAAGTGTTGCATGCAAATTATAGATGGAGGAAGCAAGAAAATTTTGGTGTCCATTCAACTAGTAAGGAACTTAAACTTGAAGTGTACACCTCATCCTCATCCCTTCAAGATTTTATTGTTGCATAAAGGTCATTACATCATTGATGTTAAGCAATGAAAAATGAACTTTCATATTGGACGCTAACATGATAAAGTGGTATGCAATGTCAATCAATTGATGTGTGCCATGAGTTGTTGGGAAGGCCATGAAAATTCGACAAAGATGCAATACATGATGGGAGTAGTAACATTTTCACATTTTGTAAGGTTGGGAAGAGATTTCAGATATTGCCAATAAAGCAAGTGGAAGAAGAAAGAAAAAAACATTGTTGGTTTATGCCAAAGAGACCTTACATACTACCAAGCAATATAGAATATAGTTTGTCTTGATTTCAAGATGAGAAATCTAGTGTAAGTCAAGAAATGTCAACATAAGTGAAGGTGCTCCTTAAAAATGAAAGGAAA
>SNQJ01S0220141.1:0-15155 GCA_010110895.2 Picea sitchensis | reverse complement strand
GAGGGTTTCCCAGGATAAATGCTGTGTCTCTTGTGAATGTGTATTTCTCAGTGATCTTGTTCTTATTATGCTCTTATCTATTGAAATGCAAAGAACTATAATAATGGCATAAACATTAGCATTATCATGCTTTAGTCCTTTGGTGCTGCACCCTAGGTTTAAATCTAGGCAGAGCTTCTATTTTGTCATTGGGTTGTTATCATGGTGCTCTTTCCTAGGACTTATATACTATTTTCCATGGTACAACACTTATTGGAGCACTCCCCTGCTTATTGGTACACATGTTCATGTTCATTTAATCAATTGGTGACTATTTGGAGGTTGGACCAATGTTTTAATACTTGGACTCAGCCTTGGAATCAACCGATGGTCAACATGAAATTGACCTATGAGCACATCCTCCTAGGTTTAACATTATTTAATCATATTTTGCATGCATCCATTCTTGGAGGGAGAATTTTTGTGGACCTCTTACATGTTGACCTTGTTATAATGCCAATTGTTAGTAGTATGCCCTCTCTTGGGGACTTTTGATGTAACTTATTTCCTATATTTGGAGGAGGGCAATTTCTCCTTGAGAGGCTTGTGTCCACACTAGTGTTTTTAAAATCGATCAACTTGGACTCAAACTTGGTTTAGTTGAATGAATTGACCTCAATCTGCACTGACATAACGCTATGATTGGTTCGGTACCGAATTAGTCTAACTCAGTCGAGTTCGTACCTACTATACCCAGTTGGTCTCCATCCTCACTAGAATTATTTAGCAAAAATATGCTTGGACTAATATCTCCCACATTGTTCCACTACCATAAAAAATACATGTTCCAAAAATTTAAATCATTCCATTGCAAGTACTTAACAATCAAAGAAGCCCACAAAATGCATTTCAACACAATCATGCCATTGCCAATCTTCCTTTGTTCATGAAAACATATGCATTGACATCTAGGCAAAAGTTGCCAACTACTATCAAATATTAAAGAAATGTGAATCTGGGCAACATAATCCCAATCAATATTGATTCGTTGCAAACATCTTTATTCTTTTATCAACAGATTTTTACTTTCAAAATAACAATGATTGGGGCCCTTCAACATTTTTACTCTAGAAATTGCTACACGTTGATATAGTTCATGTTACCCCCTCTCACCTAGGGATAACTAGAGGAGATCATTCTTCATGATCCACATTCATTGTAGACAATGGTCCTAGAGTTCAACATCCCCTCAGATGCCTCTAACTCATCACTGCTTAGCTCATTCATTTGCTCAACATACTCATCCGATGATGGTTGTCCAACACACATGAGATATATTAGCCATTGTTTCATATGAAGTGTTTACATTTAATGTATTGGACATTTAGGTAAGGATCATGGGTTGAAGTCAAATAATGAATCATGATGCTTGGAAGTTATGCTCTTTGCCTTGTTTCACCTTGGTGGCCATCATATGTATTCTAGTCAAGTGTTGTTACTCTTGGGAAAAGGGGTACCACTGGGAGGCCTTGATAAGGGTAACATACCCATGCCCTTCCATACTTAACACTTTCCATTTATTTTCCTTTCATTGTCCTATCTGTTGGGATTGGCTGTTACATGTATCCCAAAAAGGTTCGTACTTCATCCTCCTAAGAGAAGAAGGGGCTTGAATGCTTGAGGTTGATGTAGTTGTAAAAATAGAAAGGGCATGTTATAAATTCTAAATGCAAAAGAAAAGTAAAGGAATATGAATGATAAATTAAAAGCCAAGTAAGCTTGAGCTCTACCCCCTCGCTATGAGGCCATCACCCCATGTCCTAATGCAATGAATGGATATCTAAATAAATGACTTAAATGAATTATCATGACGCCTCATGCGATAAAATGCATAAACCTAAAGAAGGGTCTTTCAAAGCAAATCAGTGAATATCAAAAGGAAAGATAAGGGTTGGAAAGAAACAGTGTTAAGGAAAGGGTAACTTAATGCATGAAGTGATCCCTGTACAAAGGCGTTCATGGAGACAAACATCATACGTGGCCTTGCATGTCAATGACACCATGATCATGAAGTAAATCCCAGATCATTCCATTCACTAACACTTACACTTTGATGGGTTTCTTGGGAAATACTCCTCTACTTGGGTACTGGCACACCTAATAGGGTTCTAGGATGGTCCTCCCATACTTAAACTTGGCAAATTGCATAAAGTCATAAGCTAGTGTGAAGTTTGAAGAAGATACCTAATGTGATCTACTTATGTGGCTTTTACATGAAAATGTGACTCATTTTTTTTGTTATAATGAATATTGTATATGTTATCACAATATCTTGCACCTTTGTGCAAAGCTTTTCACAAGGGCTAAGACAAGTGTAACATAGAAGTGTTACCACTGCCACCTTAGCAGTCACTTCCCTCATTTTAGTGAAGGATAAAATCCAACACAATGGAGGCTTCCCTAGTAACCTCAAGAAATCCTATAGCAATATAAGATAAAGTCTATGACCTTCTATATTACTTACTCAAACAAACCAGCACTAGAGCAAAGGGTTTCAAGATAATAAGCATAAGGGGGTTTAATAAAGCAGTTTTCAGATTTTTGCGTGTGGTATCTAAGACAATTAATGATGTTTAGCAAGTTAAAATAGGTCAAAGATATCCCAAACACTACAAATCAAAAGAAAATCTATGGTTGTTGCAAAACTTATGTAAAAGATAATGAACTTCGGCAATATATCAAATTATGACAGAAGTAATAAATCATCCCTTTAAACAAGTAAGAAATTAATGAAACTAGGGCTTTAAATAATACAAGCTAAACTAGGGTTTAGCAAACAATCAGTCTCTGAAATGCAAATGGCATATAACAACTCTAAAGAATGCAAGACGTCAAGCCCTAAAGCGATGAAAATTAAATCAGCAATGCAATGAATGATAGCAAGATATACTTTGAAGATGATTTGCCAATTAATCTCTAGACGTCTAGCACATAGATGGCTGAAAATTAAAATAAATAGCCACACCCTAATCTGAGCCTAGAACAACAAGAGAAAAGTTGAATTTAGGGATTAAAACTTCCTTGGAGACAAAAGGTTAAAGAAAGAACCTAAGGATGAAACCCTAGAGCAGTCCACTACAAACCCTAGGTATCTATCCTTTAGAAAAACAATTATGGTAGTCCACTACAAACCCTAAGGAGTTTTCCTATGTCTTCTAACAACCATTAGCAGATGATAACAAGTGTGGATATTGGATAAACCCTAAGTTAGTCCACTATAAATCTTAGAAGGTTATCCTACAAGAACACAACTAAGGTAGTCCACTACAAACCCTAAAAAATGTTCTTATATCCCTTAACAAACTTAAAAAATGATTTTCAAGGGAAGATAAGATAAGATAAATGTATTAATTGTTGATATTATGGTTGTGCGGGAGGTATTTACCTCCACGTTTAAACCTGACAAGAATAGAATATTCCGGGAAGCAAGAAGAAACCCTAATTAGTTGGCTAATAACCCTAGAAGACAAGTCAGCTCAAGAGGATAACTTGTATTAGGTTATTAGCCTCCAAGAGAAGAAGTCGGCTAAAGGAAATATTATATACTAAGTAATTAGGCACCTAGAATGAGAAGTCGGCCCTGGCAGTTTGCCAAATTTAGTATAAATACAGGAGGCCAGTCTTCCTTCTGGCAGGCATTCTCAAAACTGCAGAAGCAACACTTGTGCGCACTGAAGTTGGCCAGTTGTGCGAAAGTTTGGAGGAGAGTTGCTGTTACAGCTGCTATAGCTAGCAGATTTCGGTTTTGGCTTGGACTCTCTTGGTTATGGTTTGGAATCTCTGATCAACTATTGTTACTCTTGCTTGGTGCGCTATCCTTGGTGAAAAGTGCGCCATCTTTGTTTGGCTATCTAGCCTAGGGTTTGCTTCCAGAATGATTCTCTGTCAAGGTTAAGATGGTCGGGGGTGGCTTCGGCCTATGGTTGGGTGACAATAGTGATATTTTCTATGGTTAAACGAGCACATCCATCATATTCTAACAGGTTATGGGCCCACACCTTCTTGATTCATTCTAACCACTAGAAGGGAGCATAGCCATAAGGATACTAAGCTCGTTGAAAGAACTGTTGCTAGGGTTTCTAGCAGGAGAAATCACCAAAGCACTATCGCTAGGGTTACTAGCAGGTGCAGTTGCAGAAACCCTAATCCTCTCGTTGAGGCACCTTAAGTGAAGGGATTGACCGAATTTCTGGATAGACTAGTGCACCCTAGCCTAGCGCATCTCCTAGTACTCTCAGCTAGCTAAGACGTCAAGTTTGAGTTTTTGGTGAAAATCTAGGGTTGACCAAGTCAAAGAAGCCATGACTCACTCTATGAAGTCAGAAAACAACTTAGAAGGGGCTTCTAACCTCAGAGCATGGAAGACAAGGATTGATCTCATCCTTGCCAAGAATAAAGTGTTGGATATCGTGAAAGGAAAGATTATGGAACCATAGTTTAAAGAAGGAAAAGAGAAGGAACCGCAGAACGTTGCAGTTATGGAGAAGTTCAAAGATACCCTAAAAAGACCATGCCATGAGTATCATAGTGGATTCCATAAAAGACCACTGGATACCCTACATCTCCCATCTTGATTCATCTAAGAAGATGTACGATGCCCTAACAAACCTCTTCTCAGTCAAAAACATTGGACAAGTAATGAGTCTGAAGAATGAGCTCCATGACATGAAGATGAATGATGATGATAGCATAACATCATACTTTGTGAGGATCTCTCAGTTAAGAGATCAACTACAAGCTATTAAAGAGATCATCTCAGAGAAGGAACTGGTAAATATAGTACTCAATGGTCTTCCCAAGACATGGGATGCATTTGCCGCAAGCATGAACACAAGGA
The DNA here is from genome assembly GCA_010110895.2 of Picea sitchensis. NCBI lineage: Eukaryota > Viridiplantae > Streptophyta > Pinopsida > Pinales > Pinaceae > Picea > Picea sitchensis. Next base: position 10,279 of record SNQJ01S0220141.1, on the reverse strand, counting down.
AGGAGTATCCTACATTTGAAGAACTTTGGACCTATTGTGCACAAGAAGAATCAAGGATCAGTGCAAAAGAGAAACCCCAAAAATAAATACGATGATCAAGGCTTCACAACAAGATTCAAGAATTTCAGGAACAAAAGGATGTTTGGCTCAAGGAAGAAGCCAAATCAAGAGAAATATATGTCAGAAATACAATGCTTCAACTGTCGAAAATATGGTCACTACAAGAATCAGTGTCCCAAGGTAAAGAAAAGGAAGGAGACACACGAAGCATTAGTTGCTGAAGAAAGGAAACGCTCAAGAAAGACCAAGCAGGATAAAACACACATCTTCTTCTAAGACAAGGTAACAATATTCTTCATAGTTCTTGTACATACCATGTTTTCTTAGTTTCTGTACATATCTTGCATATCTATAAGATGTTCAAAGAGAAACTACACCTATGGAAGAACAACAAAATAAGGACTACTATCACAATGACTACAAGTCAGTCAATACACACGAAAGAATGAAGTACATCAACAATCCCCGATAACAATTCATGTGGAAGCTATTACATAAGTAACAACTGCAAGATAAGCTGAAATCAGAAATCAAACTTGAAGAAACCTAGAAGAAGTAAAAACAGAAAGAAGTCAGCAAATCAAGAGGAAATTGGAAAAGGACTTATGACACTTTGTAGAAGGCAATAAGGATGCAGACAGAAGCGTGGGCTCTCTTAGTTGGAGGGAGCTGATTATAGAATTTCAAAAGATGAGCATGCACTCATGCATGAAGCAAGGATTAGGATGGAGCTAATCCTAAATAATATGATTCATTAAACATGATGAAGTATCTATCCCTGATAGAAACCATGAAAAGAAGCACGACTTTAGAAGAAGTCTTCTTCGAAAGGAAGCCTTAAAGTATCCTTGGTTGTCCATCCACATCCATGATCCTATGATGAAAGGAAGAAGTTGGAATCTTTAGGGCATGGAATCTATAAGAAAACTCCATGGACCCAAGAGCTAAAGAGAAACATGAAGATTCCAAGAGAGAAAGAAAAGCTAGAACAACCAGTCATTATATCAAGAATCACAAGACTACCAACTTGATCTAAAACCTCGAGAAACAATCAAGCAGAAGGAATGAAAGTTGTGATGAAGAACAGTGTATGGAAGACTTATGAATGCAAGCATTGTGAGATCCAGAACTAGATGTTCTCCTAGATGGAGGGAGAAGACTATGATGATTGCTTGTTCCAGTAAACCAGACATACCTCTACATGAGCCATTATATCGTCCGCAATATCCATGGGATGGAGTTTACATCAGATGAATGCAAAGACTATTCTCCAGAATAATTGAACAAATAGCATATGAAGAGCAACCTCAAGGATTTAAGGCATACCAGAAAGAGACCCTTGTATGTAGAACTTGGTAGAGAACCTCCAATGAACAACAAAAGTGTGGTGAAAACTTTCTATATTATATTAGAATGGTTACTCAGAACTCCAGAATGATGGATTGCCAATCCATGACAAAGATCTCTTGATGACAGAAGAAGTGCCACATGGATATGTTCCAGTTTGAGCCTTTTCATGATGTTATGAGCTAGCAGGAAACAAAGAGATGAATTCAACTATGATATACTGTAATGATCAAAGTTATATGAAGCCTTCAGAGAAAACCAATGTTCCAAAAAGACCAAAGTACATTTAGATCAAGCATTACATTCTCCATGATGAAGTTCATAAAAGAGAAGTGATTCTCTAATATATCTATCTCCACAGATGAGCAGATAAGCAAACATTTTGAAGCCTCTGTCGAAGATGAAAGAGTTTGCGTACTCAAGATGGAGCTCATGGAAATGACTTCCTTATTGAAAAAGGAAGAAGATGACTCCCAGGTTGGGAGGGAGCACTGGTGTGTTATTGACTTATGAACAGTCATTTTTCAGTTTGAAAAATGGTCCAGGATGAGCAGTTCCTTTCCAGTTCGGAAAGTGGTTCGATATTTCTGACGGACAGGCATTTTCTAGTTCAGAAAATGGTCTAGATGGATTGCTGATGTACCATAGACAGTGATTCCCCTTGTGGTTAACATAGGGAATGGTCTAGGATAGTCTCTCTTCTTGACGGTCACTCTTAGTAGTGGTCAGGAAGACTAGTCTGTCTCGCCGGACAGTCATTCTTTCGAAGCTAACAGTTGTGAGCAGTTTCGAAGAATGGTTCGTTTTGGAGGTTGGTGCAGGACAGTCATTTCCTTTGGAAATGGTCTGGACAGTCATTCCCTAGGGCAGATTCATTCTCTTGAGGCTGCACTTTGTTTGGTGTCGAAGGAATGGCCTAGATAGGCGAATGGTCCAGGTTCAAAAATTAGGGACAGGTATTCCCTAGGGCAGATTCATTTTCTCCAGGTTGCACTTTGTTTAGTGCTAGAGGAATGGCCCAGATAGGTGAATGGTCCAGGCTCAGAAATCGAGACAGTTATTTTTCCTTGCTTGAGAAGAATAGTCCAGATAGCTCATCATTGATGTTCTACTTTCCGAGGGCAGATGCTCTTCCAGACCTCACAGATGTGAGTGGAAGAATGGCCCAGATGATTCAATTTATATCATAACAATGTTTCCTGTGCAGGTTGATATCAAATGATTGTTATGTAGACTATATGTCTCCAGACAGTAGATATATACTACTTTGGTGGACGTGTTCCACTGATTGTGACTATACGTCATTGATCAAGTATCTGTGTGCTACTTGGTGTGGCAGTGTACCACTGGATTGTAGTTGTGTACTACTATGGATAGACACAATTGTNAGTTCAGAAAATGGTCTAGATGGATTGCTGATGTACCATAGACAGTGATTCCCCTTGTGGTTAACATAGGGAATGGTCTAGGATAGTCTCTCTTCTTGACGGTCACTCTTAGTAGTGGTCAGGAAGACTAGTCTGTCTCGCCGGACAGTCATTCTTTCGAAGCTAACAGTTGTGAGCAGTTTCGAAGAATGGTTCGTTTTGGAGGTTGGTGCAGGACAGTCATTTCCTTTGGAAATGGTCTGGACAGTCATTCCCTAGGGCAGATTCATTCTCTTGAGGCTGCACTTTGTTTGGTGTCGAAGGAATGGCCTAGATAGGCGAATGGTCCAGGTTCAAAAATTAGGGACAGGTATTCCCTAGGGCAGATTCATTTTCTCCAGGTTGCACTTTGTTTAGTGCTAGAGGAATGGCCCAGATAGGTGAATGGTCCAGGCTCAGAAATCGAGACAGTTATTTTTCCTTGCTTGAGAAGAATAGTCCAGATAGCTCATCATTGATGTTCTACTTTCCGAGGGCAGATGCTCTTCCAGACCTCACAGATGTGAGTGGAAGAATGGCCCAGATGATTCAATTTATATCATAACAATGTTTCCTGTGCAGGTTGATATCAAATGATTGTTATGTAGACTATATGTCTCCAGACAGTAGATATATACTACTTTGGTGGACGTGTTCCACTGATTGTGACTATACGTCATTGATCAAGTATCTGTGTGCTACTTGGTGTGGCAGTGTACCACTGGATTGTAGTTGTGTACTACTATGGATAGACACAATTGTGTTCTATTGAATGACATTGTTCCGATTTGCCTTGAAGACTATCAGTAGTGTTGGAAATGATTATCAGCTAGATGGATGATCATTCGACAGAGATTTCCCAGACAGAAAATGATTCAGGACATTTATTCTTCTAGGACATATGACTGGATTAGAAGAAGAGCTCTTGTGTCACTCTGTGGAGTGAGTGACTTATGCAACATCATGTCTGATTACTCAGATGGAGTATGGTTTCGAGAGATGATGCAGCTGATGACACTGATAGTGATGATGGTGCTCAGGATCTAGTCATGAGATAGTCTGTACAACTATGTTGATGCTACCAGGTGAATGGTATATTTGTGCTCAAGACCATTACCTTCAATACCTCCCTAGCTGGGAGGGAGTGTTGATATTATGGTCGCTGCGGGAGGTATTTACCTCCACGTGTAAACCTGACGAGAATAGAATATTTCGGGAAGCAAGAAGAAATCTTAATTAGTTGGCTAATAACCCTAGAAGACAAGTCAGCTCAAGAGGATAACTTGTATTAGGTTATTAGCCTCCAAGAGAAGAAGTCGGCTAAAGGAAATATTATATACTAAGTAATTAGGCACCCAGAATGAGAAGTCGGCCCTGGTAGTTTGCCAGATTTATAATAAATACAGGAGGCTAGTCTTCATTCTGGCAGGCATTCTCAGAACTGCAGAAGCAACACTTGTGCGCACTGCAGTTGGCTAGTTGTGCGCAGGTTTGGAGGAGAGTTGCTGTTACAACTGTTGCAGCTAGCAGATTTCGATTTTGGCTTGGACTCTCTTGGTTATGGTTTGGAATCTCTGATCAACTATTGTTACTCTTGCTTGGTGCACTATCCTTGGAGAAAGGTGCGCCATCTTTGTTTGGCTATCTAGCCTAGGGTTTGCTTCTAGAATGATTCTCTGTCAAGGTTAAGATGGTCGGGGGTGGCTTCGGCCTATGGTTGGGTGACAATAGTGATATTGTCTATGGTTAAACGAGCACATCCATCATATTCTAACATTAATGTCCAACAAATGACCACTGAAGCAGGTTAATGGGACTGTTTTAGGTACAATGATGTATACACAAAGCAAGAGAGCTAAAACGACTCCTATATAAAGGAAAAAAGAAGAAGTAGAATAACAATCTAATCTAAAACCTAGAAGCCCAACTTCAAAGAATGAAGAGGTGACCTAGGAGAAAGAAAGAAAGATATATGTACAAGATGAGAGGCTCTTTATCCTATGGAACCAACGATAAGAGGTCCTGGTCCACTAGAGCCATCTCTCCTAGCATCCGAGGCGGAATGGAGAAAACTCAAAATAAATGTCTGTCCGGAAGAAGTAGGCAAGGAGCTTGAATGAGTGTGGTGTTGTTGCCTGGAAAGAAGGGTCCATCGTTGAGGTTTGGAAGATATCATCCGATGACTGTATAAGCTGCTAGTATGAGTTCTGGTCTAGCGATGTCGGTGGGATCTCATGGAGGCAGGGATAGAGCTCCATGTCATCAATGATCTGGATTCATCTTTGTGTCTGTTGCTTGGTGCACTTATTCGGGGCACCGTGAAAAGGAAGTAATCTGCTGAGTGGAAGTAGGTCCAGAGAGTGGATGTGGCTGGAGGATAGAAGAGTAGAGGCAAAGGGCCTCTTGCATGTATAAGGCCAAGCATCTGTGGTGAGGGTAACTAAAAAAACTAGCAAGCGTCTGCAAATCTCGGAAAAGACAGTGGAACCGTCCATGGATCTCATAGTAAACTGTGCAATGAAAGATGAAGTGTTGCTCTATCTAAACCTTATGGAGATGGCACATCTGAAAAATCTTGTCTGGTCGACAATTTGGTGATTAGTCTCAATCCGTAGCCTATGCGATACATATCTAAACTAGTCTAAGGGGATCTGAAGGGAGTATAAGTCCATCCCTCATAACAATAAGTCCACTACAAACCTTCCTAGGGTTTACAAGATAAGATCTATCTAAGAAAATACAAGGTAAAATGCACTATCACCACTTTGATAAGAACATTCATACTTAATACATTCATAAATAAATCACAAAGACTTAGAAAGACCACTTACTAGGTAAATCAATGCTCATCCATGAAACCCTAACCATGAAATTATCCATCAAGCATAAAAACGTATCCATAGATCATTTCTCCAAGAAGGCACATAATTCATCCATCCATAGATAAAAGAGAAATAGAGAAGAGACAAGTATAAGTAATCCTCGACAAGTTGTAGTGATCTCAAATGAGGGAGAAATTCCTCTATTTATATGAGGAAACCAAGTGCTTCACCTCAGTTAGCTAATATCCTCCCCAAGAGCCCCTAGAACATAATAATATCCATGATACAAGGTGGATAGGTCTAGGATGACCCCCAAAAATGCCTCTAAGACAATGATACAATGCTAAAACATGAAAACGTCCCTAAAAAACGTCACATGTGTGAATGTAGAAGGCTCAAGGAGGGTGACGTAATCTCCAAATGGGGTACAAAGGTTCCAAAAGTCACATCTCTCCCCAAAAGGTGCCAAGTATCCTCAAGAATCATGCCTCCTCATCAAGAAGGTCACATCTCATCAAAAAGGTGCCAACTCATCATCAAATGTGCTAGGTCGACTCAATCAAGTGTCACATCATCATCAAGCATAATGTCCCATCACATGTGCAACATCCCCAAGCTAGGGTATGATGCCATCAAGAGAAAGGGCTCCATGATCTCTCTAAAGTGGTGTACTATCATCATCAAGTGCCATGTCATCAAGCCAAGCCTCAATATCCTCAAGGGGGTGCAACGCCATCAAGGGGCTCCATGCCATCTTCGAGTGACACATCAAGCTCACAGGTGCAATGTCCTAGTTCCAAAGTGTAACATCCATCATCCAAGAGGTGATGGAGGGTGTCAAGAGGTATGCCAAGTCATTATATGCTCCAACACTCATCATCAAGGTTCCAACATCCTTCAAATGGTGTCTAACTTCTTCCATGAAGCATCATCAATGTCCTCCAAAGGACCATGTCTAAGTGTGCATAATCATCGAGCATGGGTTCGGAGAATCAAGTGAGACCAACCATATGGACACAAGAGTCATCATAATATAAAAAGTGAGTCCTGTTTTAATGTAAAAGCCATGTAAGTAGTTCACATTAGGTATCTTCTTCAATCTTCACACTAGCTTATGACTTGATGTAGTTTGCGAAGTTTAGATATGGGATGACCATCATAGAACCCTATTAGGTGATCTAGTATCCAAGTAGAGAAGTATATCTCGAGAAACCCATCAAAGTGTAAGTGTGAGTGAATGGTATGACTTGGGGTTTACTTCATGGTCATGGTGTCATTGACATGCAAGGCCACATGTGATGTTCATCTCAATGAGTGCCTTTCTAGAGGGAGCGCTTAATGCATTGAGTTACCCTTTCCTCGACACTATTTCTTTCCACCCTTTATCTTTCCTTTTGATATTCATTTAGTATCTTTGCAAGCGCCTTCTTTAAGTTTATACATTTTGCATCCGGGGTTGGGATAATTTAATTAAGTCTTTTCTTTGGATATGCATTCATTACATTAGAACTTGGGGTGATGGCCTCATAGCCAAGGGGTAGAGCTCAAGCTTACTTGGCTTTTGATTCACCATTCATATCCCTTTATTTTTCTTTTGCATTTAAAATTTATAACATGCTCTTTCCATTCTTTTATTTTGTAGCTGCATCAACCTTGAGCAACCAAGCCCCTTCTTCTCATAGGAGAATGTAGTACGGACCTTTTGGGGATACATGTAACAACCAATCCCAAAAGATAGGACAACGAAAGGAAAACAGATGGACAGTGTTAAGTATGAAAGGGCATGGGTGCTTTACCCCTATTAAGGCCTCCTAGTAGTACCCCTTTTTCCCAAGAGTGACAACACTTGACCAGAGTACATATGATGGCCACCAAGGTGAAGCAAGGCAAAGTGCATAACTTCCAAGCATCATGATTCATTATTTGACTTCAACCCATGATCCTTACCTAAATGCCCAATACATTAAATGTAAGCACTTTGTATGAAACAATGGCTAATATACCTAATGTTTGTTGGACCACCATCATCGGATGAGTATGTTGATCAAGTGAATGCGTTGAGCAATGATGAGTAAGAGACACCTGAGGGGCTAATGTTTGTGGAGAATGTTGGTCATCATCTCTGGGACCACTGTCTACAATGTGGGTCATGAAGAATGATCTCGTCTAGTTACCCCTAGGTGAGAGGTGGTAACAATATCCTTGATGGTTGGTCTCATTTGATTCTTTGAGCCCATGCTTGACGATGATCCATTCTTGGACATGGTCCTTTGGAGGACGTTGATAACGTTTCTCCCACACTTCATGGAGGACGTTACACACCATTTGGAGGATGTTGGAGCCTTGATGATGAGCGTTGGGCCATATGATGACTTGGCACACTTCTTGACACCCTCCATCACACCTTGGACCAGGAGTGTTGCACCTTGAAGCTAGGACGTTGCATACATAATCTTGATGTGTCACTTGAAGAGAGCATGGAGCTCCTTGATGACGTTGCACCCCCTTGAGGACATTGAGGCTGGGCTTGATGACATGGCACTTGATGATGATGGTACAGCCCTTTGGAGAGTTCACGAAGCCCTTTCCTTTCTTGACGTCATGGTTTTGAATGAGGACGTTGCACCTGAGGATGATGTGACACTTGTTTGAGCTGACCTAGCACATTTGATGATGAGTTAACACCTTTTTGATGATGAGACATGACCTTTTGATGAGGAGACATGACGTTTTGATGATGCATTGCACCTTTTGGGGAGAGACATGACCTTTGGAGCTTTTACACCCAATTTTGGAGATGATGACACTTTTATGAGCCCTCTATACTCACACGTGTGGCATTTATGGAAGACATTTTCATGTTAGAGGCATTTTTGGTGGCCGACGTTAGACCTATCCACCTTGTATCATGTATTTGTTATGTTTTTCGGGGCTTTTAGGAGGATATTAGCTCATTGAGGATAAAGTGCTTGGTTTCCTCAAAACAATAGAGGAAGTGCTTCCTCATTTGTACACATTGCTACTTGTGGAGGATTACAATCACTTGTGTACTTCTCTCTTTTTCTTCTAGCTATGGATGAATGACTTATGCGACTTCTTGTAGAGATGATGTATGGTTTCTTTCTCAAGTTTGATGCATGATTCCATGGTTAGGGTTTCATGGATTAGCATTGATTTACCTAGTAAGTGTTATTTCTAAGTCTCTGTGGATTTATTTATTGAATGTGTGAAGTGTGTATGTGCTTATCAAAGTGGTGAAAGTGTATTTTTCTTAAATAGATCTTATGTTGCAAACCCTAGGAAGGTTTCTAGTGTATAACCTTCCTTCGATATTGTCTTTAAAGCCTGTTAACGAACATAGGATGATTTTCTAGGGTTTGTAGTGGACTACCATAGTTGTCATCCTAAACCAATCTGAGCTAGTCTACATTCCTAAGAGCATGCAGTACAACGAACTCTAGTCCTATACATAGTTCTATTTAGCAAATTGTATTGACGACTACACTACTAGTTACAACTTACAACTTACTACTAGTGAACTTGTAGCATGTATTTTGGACTCTAGAGGCCATTTAGAGCCTCATTGATTATGTATTTTTTTTATATGTATTGCACTCAGAGCCATTTTGAGATATTCAGTCTTACATGGTATATACATGAGAAGACTTTGCATATTTTGTCTCTAATGGTTTGGAATCGTTAATTTTTTTTTTGGTTAAAATTTAAACATTTTATGTATTTTTTAGTAAAACGAGTCATAAAATTGAAACTGGTGCAATTTCAAGCTGAGTCCGACTCGAGTCTGAATTGATCCTTAGTCGATGCCGAGGCTGAGTCTGAGTTTTAAAACATTGGTTCACATGTTCTGACGTGGTCAACCATGGATTTAGGAGAGATCTAACTACTATTTTATATTATTTCTTCGACTTGTCATGGACATAGTTAGCAAAAAATGATTTTTTATTGTATGAGAGAAGAGACTCACTCTATGAAGAGCAACTCTCTTTTTCATTGTAAGGGTTGTTGAGAGTTCGGGGGATTGAGGAGCTCTCCACTTGGACTTCATATTTTGCAGGTCCTTTCAAAGTGTTGTTTGGGCACCTTTTGGCATCCATTACTTGCTGTTTTTTCAGGTTTCGTGAGCAGCCAAGGAGAAGCTCTGCCGAAATTTGGCAGATCCAGAGCATCCGGGACCCCCCTAACTTCATCTTCTAAAACCCAAGCTCTTTCTTCCATTACTTTGTAAGTCTTCTTGGTATTGACGTTATAAGGGACCAAGAGACCTTCTTCTAAATCATTGTAACCTCAAAGAAATAAGTGGGCTACCCATGACCCATCTTAAACCCCACTACCTTGGGGGAACCATGTATTTTGTTTCATTTTCAAGGTGCTTCCCATATGATTTAAATTTTTGCTAACTTAAAAGAACAAAACACAACATAAAATAAACACACACACACACACACACACATTGCAAACCTTTCATTTTGTAGATTTGTTTAGTTTAGATTTCCTTTTTGCAATTTCAATTTGGCAAATAAAGCATCCCCTCAACAACCCTATTATGTTCTTGAACCTGGCGAGCTTGCTCGATCTTGGGTTCTGTTGACCGCCTATTCAGCACAGGGGTCAACTCATGTATCA
>SNQJ01S0220140.1:0-13294 GCA_010110895.2 Picea sitchensis | reverse complement strand
AAGTTGCCACCATTCTAGCGAGTCTTTCACTCTGTATTTTTACAGTCTTTGTACATTTCTTTCATTAATAGAAATCGTGTATTATTGTATCTCTGTGTTTATGGTTGCATCTCTAATACATTTCTATTATATTTTTGGATATCCACAATATCTTTGTTCATTTCTTTATTATGTCTCCACTCTCATTTCGTGCCAAAAATAATCTGGATCATCAATACATAAATCGTTATTTGCACAAGATCCATTGTTATACTCCCGTGTAAAATTTTATTTGATCAAAAAGTCTAGGTCATATTTTAGTTCATGGTTGTAAAGCCAAAATTCAAGGGAGCAATGATTGTTATGAAGACAATGTAAGGTAAAGGAAAGTTGGGATGGGAGTTCAAGCTATCTCTTATTTTGAATAAGAAGGATTCTAACAATATCATTTATTCTAGCAAATCCATTTGTATTCAAATGTAAGAGATCATACTTATAGGAAATGCTTCCATCCTAACCTTAGTATCCTTATAGTTCATGTTTTTGTATATTAGGGAAAGGTATGATTAATGATTAACCTTTCAAATCCTCTCTAACAACATGGGAATTCTACATAAGAATTTTATGTCAAACTGAGATAACCATTGCTTAAATAACCATTGCTTAAGCCAAAAATTCATATTATTTAGTGAAAAGAAATTAAACAACTAACTATGTAATAAAAGAAGCTAAAATGAGAAATAACTTACAAGAAAGCACCTAATATGTATAGATTTATGGTCTTGAGGACCAACTTGCTAAAGTAAACCAATTTTCAAATTGAATAGAGAAACCGATTTTATAAAGCATGAGAATAATTTAAAACAACCAAGTTATTTCTAAACTAGACTACAATTGTAGAATAAAGTTACTCTACATCCTACTCTAACCACCAAAAAGCATAAATCAAGTAAATTAATAATGCCAGTGTAACCATTCATGTAGTGGTTCATGCACGTAATATGATTCTCACATTGAGTGGGAAAATGAGTATGATGCAAATTGATCTGAGATAGGGTACGACCTAAAAGTGGTTCCCTCTTGATAAAAATTTTAAATGAACACTTTTGGGTTTGATACTTAGAAACCTAACTAAGATATGATTGCATCCACAATGCCACCACATCAAACACTTAATCTAAAAGTTTAAATTTTATATATGTTTAGGGACTAAAATCAAATTAGCTCTAAAACTAATAAGGAATTCTTAACCAATAAGAATGATAGGTTTGTCTTTCTCCTCTCTTCATAGCTCATCATTTTAAAATAACCTTTAGAACGAATTTTTGTTTTCAAACAATTCTGAATTTTCCTCTGGACTTATCATTTGAGCTTATGCATGAATGATATATTATAAGAGTTTACCTTTGCAATTGTGTATATATCTCCACCAATCACCTAGGAATCTAGTAAATGTATGATATTGAAAAAATCATCACTTAAATTCACAACTACCTCCATTCCTCCATTCTATTATTAAAATACGATGGTGAATGGAAAGTATTTAATATTATTATCCATGTAATCTTTTGATCTACAACAACGATGCTCGGGAAATTAAAAAGAACAAGAAAACATGAATATTATCATTAAAATTGAGAGAAAAAGATGATGGTGAATGGAAACTATTTAATATTCTTATCCATATAATCTTATATAGATGTCTGTTATTACATGATGGTTTGAATAGGTCAAGCTAAAACGAGCTTCTAATAGCCAGTTAGCCAGATCTTATCAACTACTTCCTTGGGACTTGAGCCCAACTATTCTTCTCCTCCAATAAGCTGAGAGAGTGTGCCTTCCAATAATCCAGTTGGATGAGGGTGTGTGCCTTCCTTTAGATTCATGTGGATGTCTATTGGGTTTCACAATTCCTCCATGTTTAAGCCTGAAAGTGTCCCCACATCCGTCAACAAATGAGGAAAATGCTTGTGCATGATAGCTTCTGAAAACCATTTATCCTAAGTAGTAATTTGTCCTGTGTGCCCAACAAGGTAAGAGGTATGGTTCTTATTTAATGTGGTGGTATGGTGAGTGTCAAGTAAGGTGTCTTGGAGCAAGGAAGGATGGAAATCAAGGATGAACTCGACAAGATGAGCGATTTTAACATTATCTTGCATCAATGGGGGTTCATAGCATTTTAGACTGTTCACATTCGAGTAACATCATGAAGGTGGGTAACACTTTTGTGAGAATGGGGGTCGAAAAATTGTTAGAATCACTTTTTCGGCCGAAGTTTTTAACTTTTCGGTCGAAAACACACACTTAATTTCACCACATCATGAGTGCCTAGTTGGGGTGGAAATTCAAGGAGATAAGTATTGTCCCCAATCTATTGGAGAATAGTATAAGGGCCATATTGGAGGGCCTTACCATGCAAAATGGTGGTCAACAACAGAGTAAACATTGTGACAGATGAAATGAATGACAATGTCACAACTAAGGATTGTGTAATTGTGTATCTTGTCTTATTTGAATATTTGTTTTCGGTAACGACAACTCCAATCATAGGAAATGGATAAGCTTGCCAAGAAACAAAAAATATGAATCCATGAAAGAAAATAAGTCGAACCACCAGAGAAGTATACAGAAAAATCGAAATGAAATAGGAAATCCTTGAAATATAGCCAAAGTCTCCTTGAATTTGTTCCCAAGCCACAAACACCACACTAGGAGTCATTACAAATAAGAGAAAAAAGGATGAAGTTAATTCAGAAGAGCCTCATTTGGGGGTAATCTCCAGTAAAGTGTCACAAAGAGTACCAAGTAATGGGTCGGGCCCACAACAAAGAAAAAAATATCTCCCTCATTCCATCCAGTTGTTGCTCCAAGCACTACCCCAACAAAGTTCCCAACAATTGCCAAATAGTTTGAAGGATTAGCTACTTTGGATAATCTTTTACTACCTCATGACATCCACTACTCTTATATATTAAGTTCTAAACAAAGTATAGTGGCCCTAAAAACACACCATATAAAATGATGTAGAACACCTAAGAGCCAAGAACATATAAGTTACCCATGGTACAAAGAAGAAATTCACTTGAAATGGATGATCATATTCACGCCAAACAACTTCAAAGTAAAATATGCACTTCAAGGTATATACCACAAAAATTGTAATTTGTGTTGCTCATCCCACACACCACAACCCTAGGTTGACAATATCATGAACATGTAAAAAATCCATGGATGGTGTTTGCACAAGTGTTTTCCAAAGAACGACTTGATTTCCAGCACCAAGACACATACCAAAGCATCATATTGGAAATCACAGAAGAAATGACCATTGTTTGTTAGTTGGGAGAACCAACTAGTATGAATCCCTAATAATCTCTAACTCAAGACCCTATAGAGCATCAAAATAGCATCCAACAGGAAAAGATTCAATCTCATGCACTCTTGGGTTAATTGCTTCATTATCTCTTTATTTTGTCTTTCCACGAAAGCGAGAAAGATGACGTTCAACCTTTCAATATCTTGTCTTGAAATAACCATAGCTTCCATCCTCCACTTTGTTACCACCATCATGTTTATCACCAATAGCATTAGGAACCATTCCATTGGCCATTGCTTTGACATATGAGTTTCATTTACATATGTGTTGTGAAAACAACTTTGCTTGTTTCCATGATTGTTTTTTAGCAAAGTTGAATGACATATTCAAATAATTTTGGGTTATTGGCACCTATGGATCTTTACCAAAATTATGAGCTTGAAAAGGGACTTTCTTTGATTGCTCCATCTAAAATTTGACAGGTGAATATGGCATGCTAATTGAAATTACATTGGTAAGTGAATATTGGCATACTAATTGAAGGGGAAGTGACCAAATATCAATGAAGGGTGTGAGAGGGGTTGTATGGTTGAAGAGGGAGCACCAGATAGAGGGAAATGGATTTGTTGAGTCTAATTTTGTGAACAACAGGTTGTCCAGAAAGTAATGCAAGGGATTTGAGAGAGGATGAGTTGAGGACATAGGTACATCCATATTTCTAAAGATGATATTGATGATTGCGAGAATAGTATATAGCGTGACAGATTTCCTGATAGGGAATAACAAGAAGCACATATGCGAAATCCAAATGAGACACATTACAAAGAACAATATCATAGAAAGGTTCGATTGAAAAAGTAAGGGCACAACGTTGGGTCACAATCACATGAGGAACATCCTTCTAAACCCAACCCAATTGGTAGGGTTCCATATGAGGGGTAGTAGGAAGCACCAAATGTCACAACAAATCCTGAGAAACCAAATTCGTTTTGCTACCATTGTTGAGGATGAGAGTGTCCAGGGATTGCCTTGTTTGGAAATTGTGATTAAACAAAGGTGTTGGTGAAGAAGTTTGGGGATCAATGGCCACGAGCAGGAGATATGGGTTTGATTCCATAGGATTCTCCAAGGTGATCAACTTAGGGGGGTGATGTGATCGAGAAGGACTCACAAGCATAAGTGAATAGATTCTTGACAGGTTTCTCATTACGAAGAACACGACATTCAACTGAGGAGTGAAACTGAGATTTGTGATAAGAACACCATTTGCTAGGCTTGGAAGAGGTAGGAGAGTCAGGAGAAGAAGGAGTTGATGAAGGGCTACTTTGTATAGAGGATATTGAAGGTGAAGAGAGATATTTCGTTCCACAACCAAGGATTGAATAAAGGCCATATATAATGAATAGCTTTCAAATAAATCAACCTCTTTGTGTAACAATAATAAAAGAACGGAATTAAATTTAACAATGAGTACCTCTTCCAGATATTGAATCTATAGTTGAATGTGAAGCTTACCAAAATCATCAATGTATATTTCAATTAATTGGACTAAGAGTTGATGATGTTGCAATGAGTGATATAGGAGAGTCCGACGACACCTAAGGGGATAGAATCGAT
This sequence comes from Picea sitchensis, assembly GCA_010110895.2. NCBI lineage: Eukaryota > Viridiplantae > Streptophyta > Pinopsida > Pinales > Pinaceae > Picea > Picea sitchensis. The sequence goes on along the minus strand of SNQJ01S0220140.1, from coordinate 8,382 downwards.
TCCACAACACTTGACAAAAGGCATCCCAAGAACCAATTGGTGGAGGGGGGATATAATGAAATCCCGAGTGTTGGGTATGTGTTATATTATTTTCATGGTTAAAAATAGTGTCTACATTGCATCGAGTTCATAGGGGGGTAAGAGGGGGGCTCTCTCCCCCGAAGAAAAAAAATTTGTGATTTTTTTTTTTCCATTTTTGGGTTGTTTTTTTGCGTGCATTTTTGGGCGATTTTTCTACACATGGTTTTAGCCGATGGTTTTCTATTTCCGGTTAAGGAATTAGGGTTGTTGAATAATCCAATTTATTCGATCAGGTTTTTGGATGCTACAAGATCCTATATGTATATCTTTTTGTAAACAATGTAGGTGAAGATGAATATAGAATATGTTGGCTTTCTTGGTTTGGGTTTCTAGGGGAAAAATCTATGTGTAATGTGTGTATTTTTCATTGTATATTTTTTGTTCTTTTATTGAAAATATGTTTGTAGTAAATAATTGTACAAGGTTAAAATCTACACCAATTCTACCACTAGAGAGTGGGTATTCATTTGGGTGTCCCACTATGCTTGAGAAACCCCTTCCATTTGCAAACTTGCTATTTATAGCTTCTCTTCTTATGCCATTATTAGGCAGGTCTTGAAATAAATGCATAGACTACGCACCCAGGAATGAATGGCCTCCATTCATATGCCATGAAAGCTTAGGTAGCTGGAAATGAGTACCCAACTTCATACGTGCTTAGGATCTCTACTAGAGTTGCATGAGTTCATTTAGAGAAAGAGGCAGGTATCGAATCGAAGAATATTTCCGAGATGTAGAATCCTCAGGGGAGGGATCTCTACAAGGAGGCATTATCTTCATATACTGAAGAAACCAAGAAATAAGAATGGAGAGTGCACTAAAAACATCATATCGAGGGTGTTGGAGCCCAAGAGGGAGGGAAAAACATGAAGCACAATGTCTGGAGAAAACCCTAGTGGACTATCCATTGGATTTGGATATGGATCGGGAGCTAGATATGGATGTAAAATCATGGATCCAAAACTCTGGATCTAGATCCAACCCTTTGGAACCCAAAGGGGAGGGTGTACTAGCAAACCCCATCCATGTACATGCTGAGAAGGAACGCTCAAAGAGAGGGGAGGGAATGGAAAACCCTAGCGCACCCTGGCACTAACTGGAGAAGAGGGGGGGAATGGAAGATCCCCACAACCAAAAAATTGATCAATGGAGGGTGAGAGAAACCCTACTGCCCTACATTGTATGATATGGAGGGAAAGATAAGCTCTGGACTCACCTCTGAAGCTAAAAATCACCAAAAAGTACTAGGAAATGGAGGTTTGAAGAAAACCCTAGCACACTGCCTGAGAGATGGAGGGTGGAGCCACCCCTAGCACACCTATGGATCTGAATACTGGGTGAGTGCAGACACTAGAAACCCATAAAAATAAAATAAAATTATATATGAAATTCACTAGAGTATAAGCATCTCATATCGATTCTCTAATACCATTTTATCTACAATAGCAATTCTTAGGAAATTAACTAGAAGAGGAAAACATGAATAATATCACCAAAACTGAGAGAAAAATGAACATCGCATTATTTATAATACACGACAGTCTTATATAGATGCATGTTATTACATGATGGTTTGAATAGGTCAAGCTACAACTAGCTTCTAATATCTAGTTAGCTAGATTTGATCAACTACTTCCTTAGGACTTGAGCCCATTTGTTATTCTCCTCCAATAAGCTCAGAGAGTGTGCCTTCCAAAAATCCAGCTAGTTAAGGGTGTGCACCTTCCTTGGGATTCACATGGATGTCTATTGGTTTCCCATATTTACTTCTTGAATCTTATTTTAAGTGAAAATATATTATGAAGTGAGAATCTATAAAAAATATCCTAAACTATGAAGAAGTAAAAATCTTTGATGAATATCCTAAAGATCTATGGGCATGTTTTTAAATATGAGCCATTGAGTATATGATCATTGGAGTATCTTTAAATATGAGTCATCAGATCATTATTAGTCCTCGATGAAGGCTAGGGCTATAGAATTCGATTCATCATTTACAATCCATTAGTTATCCTTTGACCATAACTATTTTCTTTCTATCCAAATGTTATACATGTGCCAAATGAAATAATCATTTTTTATAATATTTAAACTGCTTTTATAAAACATGTTATTGGCTAACAAGTTTGAAGTCTTATTGTCGAGCTCTGACACAATGCAATTAGATAACCTAAGTTTTAATTTTGGGTAAAAACCTCGAATGCAATTCATTCTTAGATAACCTAAGTTTTAACTTTCTAAGTGTTAGTGCATTAACACTTACTCTTTGTCAATCCATCGCCTTCTTTATCAATGCACCTATTTGAAGCAAATTTCAATGTGGTTTGTTAGTTGCCTACCTTGAAGCAAACTTCAATGCATTAACATGCATAACTCCATATGAAATCTGTGACAGATTTTCACTATCAAGTATCAGGTAGTAAACCCAATTTGTGATGGATCTGCACTATCAAATATCAATTAGTAAGCATAAATGTCAAGTAATAAACATCATGTTTTGTCTTCTACTTGTCACTGTCTCACTGCCTCACTGCTTGGATGCTCAACTTTTATCACTATAATAATTTCACTACTTAGACTGAAGCAACTACATAATAATCTACAAAACAATATGGATCCTTGGTGCTAAAATGAGGAAGAGGAAAAGGAACTATGTTTGATTGTCCAATTTCATTATCTATTTTAGAAAATCACTAGTAATCTCTATCAAAATTTTCAAGTATTTCATGCATGTTGTTTCCCTTCAATGCATATATTCCATTTAATTACTTTTCAATTCTAACCGACATTTCCATTTCAATTCATTAGTTGTTTGTCAACAATCCCACTAAGAAGGCAGTGATGGAGGTGAATAATAATTTGGTTTAGATCTTCAATTCCTACTGTCATTACCTCTCTCAAGGGCAAAGGAAGATCTTATTTATGCACCTCCTCCTCTTATCTCCATCACTGACCCAACTATTGAATCGAATTATGGATCTGCTAAACTATTGATTTGACCTAACATCCTTCCTCGACCAAGTTTAGGGATAGCTATCGGTGGCTACCTAAGGAAACTCCAATTCTATCTTCCATCCTCATCCCGATCACAAGGAAATATCTGGCTATATATTCATGTATATCTAATCATATAAGTAGCTATTGTCAACATTTACGTGAAAGGTTGATTCGATCATCAGACTTCCTTCTCTCAATACCAATGACACCAACACACATTTCAGCCTCCCTGTAACTCATCATTATTGTTAAAAGGAATGTTTTTGGGATCAAAATTATGCGACAGAGCAGTGCATCCCACACCAAGACTTGTTGCTACAAAAATATCATGCAAGAAAAATCACAAATTAATGTAAGAAATATCAAAATTGTATTCGCTAAGTAATTCTGACCAACGCCTTTGTCATGCGTTCAAGTCACTCTATGCAAATATATGTTGTAGTCCACAGTGATCTATCTTTAGTTCAAATTTTCGTCCAATCAGATAGCGTATCCAAACTCTCAAGGCATATACAATGGCCAATAACTCCAAATCATGCATTGCATAGTTCTCCACATGCGACTTTCTTAATTTCCTTGAGATGTAAGCGATCACTCGATTGTCTTACATCAAAACTCCTCCTAAACCTTCCTTGGATGCGTTCGTGCATACCAATAATTCCATGTCCATGTCGGGGAATTTCAGTATTGGCACTGTCATCAATAAATCCTTGAGTCCTTGAAATGCTCCCACGCATTTCTCAGTCCATACAAACTTGTTGTTTTTCTTCTGCAATTATGTGATCAGATTTGCTATCTTCGAAAAACGTTCGATGAATCGTTGGTAATATCATGATAAACCCATAAAGTTGGGCACTTCTTGTACATTTTTTGGCGCAGGCCATTCCATAATAGCCTCTAATTTTGCTAGATCCACAACTATACCTTCACCAAATATAATGTGCCCCAAGTAATGAATCCTTGATTGGTAAAAAAAACATTTTGACAGTTTCCCATATAATTTTTTTTCTCGTAAACATTGTAGTAATAATATTAAACGTCTGTCATGTTCTTCTATCGTCCGAGAATATATCAGTATGTCATCAATGAATACTTGAACAAACATGTCCAAGTATTCACGGAACACCCCGTTCATCAAAATCATGAATACCCCCAGGGCATTTGTCAGTCCAAATAGTAAAATGGTAAAATCATAGTGTACGAACCTCATCTTGAATGAGGTCTTAGGAATATATTCCTCCTTAATTCATAACTGGTGATACCCTGATCTCAAGTCAATCTTTAAAAACACCATCATGCCTTTCATCTAATGAAACAAATCGTCTATTATTGGCAACGGGTATTGGTTCTTGATTGTCGCTTTGTTCAGTTGATGGTAGTCAATACAAAGTCTCCACGATCCATCCTTCTTCCTTATGAAAATAACAGGTGCACCCCAAGGTAACACACTTGGATGTATAAGCCCCAAGTCCAACAACTCCTTCAATTCCATTTTCAACTCATGTAACTCAGGCATTGACATCAGATAAGTCGTTCTTTCTATGGGTTCAGTTCCAAGTTTAGAGTCAATTGTAAAATCCAATTCTCTTCCAGACGGAAAACCTGCTAACTCTTCTAGAAACATGTCAGCAAACTCTCATAATACCAAAAGTTTTTCTAATCATTCTGCCTCGCCCTTTTCATTTAGCGCTAAGATTGCATATAACTTACATCCTTTGTGCCTGCTCTTCTGTAGCTGTAAGGAAGAAAAGAACCTCAAGGACACTCCCTAGTTTATTCCTACAGTCACTCTTCTTTGTCCCACATAATCTTTCAATATTAACCGTTTCGTCTTATAGTTGAGTATCGCATCGTGCAGTTCCAACCAGTCCATACTGATCACTATGTCATACAATCCTAATATCATGACATATAGGTTGTCCTTCATTACAAAATATCCCAAGTCAATGCTACAGTTTGTAACCCTTCCTCCAACCTTTTGTTTGGAGCCCGAAGCCATCTCTATGTATCTAAAATATTCCTTCTCAACTTCCTTTACCTTAATTCTCTTTAGTGCTGCACTATAAATAAAGCTCTATGTAGCACCTGAATCTATCAAAATTCTAAAAGTTTGGTCGGGGATTGTACCTGATGTCTCGAGCACAGTGGAAGGGTGCTCGGCCTGGCGGTTATTCACCGCTGCATGAATCCTATGGGCCTTGCCAAAATCTCCAACCATAGTGTGTCCTATTGATCCGGTCGATCTAGCCTTCTCAACATGATAGTCTCACTGGTAATGTGGCTCTCCACATGTCCAACATTCGGTCTTTGGTCCAGTACTCCTAGTCCCCGAAGTAGAGGTTGTTGTCCTACCAGCCTGAGATCTTGGTATGTTCTGCTGAACAGGCCTAAACTATTATTTTTGCGGGCGACGTTGTTGTTGCTGCGGTGGTCCTCTGTAAGGAGTCCTCTACTGAGGATTCAGTCGTTGTGGTGTCGTGAGCATGGATCCTCTAGACACATCTCAACACCCCGATGTCTTCCTGGATGGTGTATGATGTTGCTACGCTTTGGATGTCATATGTCCAGTCGATCTTGTAGGAGTCCTGCCCTGACCCCCACTAGTCATCTCTTCCTCGGCTATGAGGGCCTTTTGGACTAAATTGTGCAATGTTTGTGGCATTAGGATCCTCACCTTTACATGAATTTTGAAGTTAACGCTTAACATAAACTTGTTGACCTCTATCTTCTCTATGTTCATGTGTGGAGCATACCTAAGCAGCTCCATGAATCGGGCTTCATACTCGGGCACCGTACGACCACCATGTTGTAAGGTGTTGGACTCATTGAGTTGGCGCTCAATGAATTCCTCTGACAAATACCTCTCCCGGAACTATTCCTCGAACAGTTCCCATGACACGTCTTCAACGACCATGTTTAGTTGAGGTAGGAGCGTCTTCCACCATATAAGATCACTCCCCTTCAGCTGAAAGACCACCATGTGGACCTTCATGTTGGAGGTGTAGTCACGAGTGAAAATCATACCGCCACATTCTCCAACCATGCCTCGATGGTTGAGCCGTCCGTGGCACCCATGAACTCAGGAAACTTCACCTTCTTGAGTTCTCTGTGAATGCTACCACTGTCAGCTGGAGCGTACTATGAACCCTCATTGGGTACAGATGATTTGGCCTCATCTCTATATAGTCGGTTAATCAAGGCCTCTAACATCCTCTGAAAGAGCCTCATCAAGCCAACCACATCCCCCACATCAACCTGCTCCTGTCCAATGACTTGTTCTTCTCCTTGGCGTTTATACCCCTCTGGTGTGGATTCTACTAGAGGCATCGCACCCCCTCCCCTAGCACCACGTCGTCTACCTCCTCAACATCGTCTAACCATGATTACCTGCATGGAAAAATTTCAAAAGTAATTAGCAATAAGTTATTAATAGAGTGTTTAATACAGTGGAAGGCGTAATGATCCAATTTGCAGGGCCAAACCCACTTTGATACCATATGTAATGGTCCCTTCATTATGACAACGAATAGCGATGTACATGAGGTAATTTTTTTTTTTGCATTAGGAAATTAAAATTGTCACAACATAATTAATAACATCTCGAGCGAAACATCATTATTATTATTATTAAAGACACAAATCAATGCATTAACATAACTAATAGCGAGACATGATCAACACATAAACATAAACATCGACACAATTCAACACATCACTATCAACTAAAGAAAATTACTAATAATGATCAACCATGTCACTAAATATTAAAGGAACTCCCTGCCCATCCTATCCTGCATGGTGAGGAACTCCAAGACACATAAGAAACGCTCAAGTCCAGGATTGATCCGATTGACTTTGACCACTCAAGGTCTCAAGACTGGCTACTCTTTTGAGGAACAAGGAGGTGTCTAATTCCCTTACCCATAACCATACTCCTATATTAATGACTCGGTCCATAATAATACCCTCCATATATTCCTTAGATACAAAGTGCAATCTACTATGATTAATGATCATTAAATCAATTACTCAAGTACCAAACCATAACATTTTAATATCCGCATGTGCAATGAATTCAATACAATAATTAAATCATCGATTAACAAAATACCGCATATGCACCTTGGAACTAAAATTTTACCAAAAAATCTAACTCGTCGTATACAAATAAAGTTAAAATACACAAAAAGTAATGGCGTCTAAACGGACCACTTTATATCCCTCAAATGCACAATTACTCTTATCAATTCAGATGATAAAACAAATTACCCATTAAATGGAGTAAGGTTCTCTTGAGAAAGTTATACCATTTTGTTAACCAAATGTGATGACATATTATAATTCTATGTGATGTTTGTGTAGTGAAGAAAAAGGCGTACTCGAATTCTCCCTTCTTCGGAGTTGTGCAACTCTTTAAGAATACTAAATATGCAAGTCACATTATGTATACTAACAATGATACAATTTCTAAAATGAATCATTATCATAATTTATTAGAAAGGAAAGTCTATTCTATTTAATTAATTAATACATCGATTAAGGAAGCAACCCTAATATGTGTTGTAATTATCAATTACAAGATACTAAGACATCATTCTCATATAATTTATGTTAGGTGGTACTTTTAAGAACGCCAAGTAGGTTTATCTATGGAATACAAAAGGTATTTTTCTCATTAATTACTTTATTAATTTAATTAAGATTTGACCTATATCTTAGATTTAGAGTGTTGTTGAATATAAATTGTAAAAATCTATTACATTGCTATCAAGGTTACCTCATCTGTATCACGTTCTTAGTCAATTAAGAGTAAGAGTTCATAATTCACGTCGTGCCCATGGATAGTTGAAGGCATTGCCACCATAGTGATCACACAGCTAAAATAAGATCACGGGTTTCTTTTTCCCTAAACAGTTAGAGCGAGAATTTTTCCATCCAATACTGACAATTAGAAGCCAGACAAAAAATGGCAACTCAAGCGACGGCTTCCAGTTTTGCGTCGTCCGTTAATTAAATACTGGCGAATTCCATTAATATCGTTGGCCGTCATTTAATGACTTTCAAGAAACCATTTTAATCCTTGTCAGTTAATCAAAGAATGACAAGTTCCATTAATATTGTTGGTCATCATTTAAGGATTTGCAAGAAACCATTGAATTGGCTGGCAGGAAAAATACAATGTTGGACGAAGAGATTCGCTACAGGAAATTTTCCATAGGAATGGCGCATTCAATCATTGGAGAAAACAAAAAGCTTGAAGAACAATAGCTACAGGAAGGGCGCATTCATTCATTGGAGGAAACA